>VYZQ01010276.1:0-22331 GCA_013400655.1 Mystacornis crossleyi
TCAGATTTTGGAGCCTACAAACATCAATGAATGCACTGCATTCTCTTCACTACTTCTGCTGAAGTGTTTTTTTGCCATTATGTTAGGGGGTTTTATTTTGGTTTGGTTTTTGTTATTGTTAAATATTCAAAACCAAATTCAAAGATAGCACTCTGCTTTCTTTGTGATTTGAAGGACAAGACAGAGAAGCTGGATTCAAACCTTCTTTCAACAGACAGAAATCCCAGGAAGGATCCCAAGAACTGCCTCCCTCATTCGTGTTGTAATTTAAAATACACCATTCACATCCAAACACACAGCTGTTTTATCAAAAACAAGCAGCTCTGCACAATCCTTCAGTTCTCAGCACAAGTTACCTACTTCTAAAGGTACTGTCAGCTTTAAGGAATTTCATGTGAGGGACAAATTTTTTTTAAAATTATAGAAATTACATATTAAATGTAAGGGACAGAAAAAAATTTTTAAACATTAGACTTTATAAAGTCTCCTGCTCCCAGAATGCCTTGCTAACAAGACTGACATAACTTACAGACCTGAAAATATACCCAGACTTCTAATTTGAACTAATGTCACTCCTACACCTGAAAGCTAACTCACTCATTCAAGAAACATTCAACCGCGTTACACAAGTACTTACAGAATATTTACCACGATGCTAAAGGAAAGACTGACATTGCTACCACCCACTGCCATTCAAACCTCTTCTACCTCCCAAAGGACACCTGGAACGTTACCTGAAAGTCACAGGCGATTCCTAAAAAACGATGCCTCTTCACTTCTTCTAACCACTACAGATTCTAAATGCTGCTTCTGATAGTTTTTTGGGGGGTTTTTTAATTACCAACACTTTCTAGCTTTTGCATTTTTGGGGGGTGGTGGTATCCTCTACATTAATTTATCAGACCCATAGAGAGCCTCTTCTCTAAAAACTGATATAAAATACACAGATATCTTGTCCTGAAAGGGACACTTTTAGCAGGAATTTTTTTGAAAATAACTCCAAATTCCTCTGAGAATTTCTTTAGCAATGGGATATGTCCAAAGTCAAACTTCTAAGTCAGAGAAGCAACCTGCAAGCTTTTTCATGGCATTTGGTATAATCAATTATACCATAGTCTACCTTAGCAAAACAGAGATGCAAAGATTCAAAGGATTCTCCATGGTAGTTAGAACTCTTCAGAACCAGGGACCAAAAACAATGAAGTGCAACTATACCTCCACCCCAAGGCTCCACACTCCCACATACACAAATACTTGCAAATGATCCCCCTATTTAACCAAATACTTGCTCAGGCCTCAGTAAAATTGGTATTTTAGAAGAAAAAATTTAGCAGAGAATTGCAGCTGCAATTATTCTTCACCTTCTAAAACTGTATCTTTTGTGATACTCTTGTACTACAACCTCTATCTTGAACACTGGAAGACTACACAGAGCAGCACTGCAGATCCAAACACAAAGGACTGGCAGATCAGACTGTTTTTCTTTTCCACTAAATATGGAATCAGGCTCCCCAGCTCAGTATTTATCTTTGACTCTCTTATTACCCTGAATTGACTCTTGTTATCTGGCAATCAATTACAGCTTTGAAATGAAGAAAGATCAACAGCTTCACACATTGTCAGCTTTCTACAATGAAGATAAAGTTCATTATGCAGATGCCAGATTCTTCTTAGAACAACTCTCCAGATTAGACTGAGGCCCCCTTCTCCTGAATTCAAGGCCAGCACAAACCACCTTTCACTTAAGTGAAAGCCAAACTGGTTTGGTCTGGTTTCTTTAATGCATTTATATGCATATAGCTTTTAATGCCAAAGCAAAATACTTCAACACAGAGACCTATCTGTTGAATAGAATAAGACAGTTCAACAAAAGCCCAAATGTAAATGGAATTTCCTGATGTGCTCCTAGTAGGCACTCAGATTTTATGGTAACACACACAGTATGAGAGTTATGCTCAACATATTTTCAGGAAAACTTCATATTAACTTTGATAATACTGGCACCATGTAGTCTTCCTCAATGGCAGTAGCATCCTTTAGAACAGTAATTCTTACTAATACCCAGCTAAAAGGGTGAGGGGCAAAAAAAGGAGGCAAGGAGGGCAGTATACACCTTTCCAATAGCAGGAAAAGCAGCCTGGAAAGTAGGGGGGCTTTTGTCCCCACTACATTTTCTGTTTTTTCATCAAGATTCCTTTAAAGGTATCAAACCAGACCTTAAGCATGGTAACCATTCCAAGTATAGAAACCACTGTTTAACAGCACTGCAATGCAATCCTTGAAGTCCTGAAGTAACTGTTTATTTCAATTTGGAATAGCCTAAATATGTATTTATCCCACTATGCTGATGCTCCAATAATTTAACTTTGTAACAGTTGAGTAGCTGTTGCCATTCTAGAATACATATTTACCAGCAGGTAAAAGGAAAGCTTTAAAATATCAAATGCAGAAAAGACTACAGAAAATTACTAAACCCAGATTTTTAAACCCTTAATCAGTCTTCTAAAAATGAGGCCACACAACTACTTTTCTTCATTCACCAACATGACGATACATATCTGCATCCACATGTATTTCCTTTTATTTGAGTTCTTCTCGTGTTTCATTTGGGGAAAAAAACCCAACCCAGACCAAAACCAAAACCAAAACCAAAACCAAACCAACCCAACTATGCACTCAACTTCTTTCTTCTTCCCTAGCTTTCTGAAATTCTGGGCTTTCCTTATTGCAGAACCAAACAGAAAGGACTTTTTCATTTCCAGGAAAATATGGTAATGAAGTTAATATTTCTGCCTCCAAGAAAACAAACTATTTGGTAATAAACTATTATGTAGTTTTGTAAACGTTGATCCAGGTGTCCTCCAGATTATACTGTCAGTGCCTTATAAATGCCAGTGGAGAATAAAGTAACCCAGAACAAGCTGTCAGTCAAGGCATAGAGGGAGCACTAAAATACGAGTCTGACCATGGGAAAAGGCACAGCAAACCAAAATACATTACGACATCAAACAGCATGGAGTGAATGCAAATCTTGATTTCTAAATCGGAAAAAATGACACCTGTTCAACTCAAAATAGTACATTTATGAAGTGAGGTTAAGAAACTAATAAAACAAAAAACCAAAAGTCACAAAGTTGACCTGTATTGCAAAACCGTGTCTTGAACAGTCTCACTTCCACTGTGTGTTTTGGGAATCACAGAGAACAGAATTGAAAACAGCCTTGAAAATTACTAATGTGCTAAGAAACCAAGTTGAGATGCTAGTACAATGGCATAAGCCATGCAGTTTTAATTTGAGAAGAGTTCCACTTCAAGGTAACAGCAAAAATACAGCCCATCCTTAGCAGAAAGCTCTGAGGTACATCACCATCCAAAGTGAATCACAGTCCAGAAGTCAAGAAGGTCCCACTCAATAGAAATCAGCAGTCAGTAGGGCAGAGCGCAAGAGATCACCTCTGAGATTTAAAGCAAAGCAAATAAAATACAATCCCAGAACTACATTTATGTCCCGACAATAGGTACATAACCAAACCCTAGAGGACACTACTTACCAATGCGCCAGGGTTACAGCTCATCCAAAATACTTAACAAACAGCTACAGATTACTCAGGACAAAGTTTAACCTGGGAGTTTAGAAATGCTTAAAATCACTGACTTCCCAATCAACAGGATTAACTTCTTTTACAGAAGACTAACTGTAACCTCCCAACAACAGGTAACATGAAAAAGTTCAGGGTACTACATTCAAGTTGAAAACCTTAGCTGTATCCGAAGCTAACAGTGGCAGTAAATGAAACAGGAAAGGATAAAAATATATCCTGATGTTCAAGTGAAACTAGCTGTTTGAAAAGAACATAAAAGATAAGAAAATACTAATGACAGAGAGACATATCTAAGCCCAGGGTAAGGAAAAAACAGAACCCATTTAATTAACCAAGACTCATTTTAAAGCACAGTGAAAATGCAGTATTTCTCAGCACCTGAGAACACTGAAACACATAACACAGCAGACACCCCCCTATCACTGCTAAGGAGAACTTAACAGGCTTTTCTTATTAAAGAGAGTTTTTATGCCCCAAACTGATCCTCTTAAAATGAGAAAGACTGTCCAAAAGAACAGGCAGAGGAATGTGGGCATGCGAGAGGTAACTACTGCTGACAGGAGGCTGAGGGGTAAAGACATAATTAGCAGACAGATCAGGCTTTGGTCTACATAAAACCTGTGGGAGGGAAATAATCTAACTGCCAAATTTTGGCCTAAAAAGCACAACTGTGGTAAAACTAAAAGTAAAAGAAAAAAAATCTTTACTATGAACCTAAAAAGACACCAGCTTTTGACAAATATTATAAATTTATGTCTGCTGATTACAGTTTTATAATTGCTGGATGGAAACTTACTAAAATACTAAGCAGCGTATTAAAGGTTTTTCTGATGTGGAGAAAAAACCCCTCAAACACAGTAACTTCTAACCAATTTCCCATGAACTAAAAAGTTGACAAGGAAATGCATTTCAGATAGATTGCTAGGTTAAGCAAAATTAATTCTTCTGGTGCCCAAAGAACAGGAAAATATTCCATGGCCCTTCTCTCCCCAAGATGCCAGAGCCAATTTCCTTTTGGAAATTTTAAAAAAATTACTGTAGCTCTTGAATGTTGTTTATTTCACTTTTCCCAAAGTTCAACAGTCCAGAAATTTGATCTAAAATAAAGAAACTTTGGCTGCTGGATAGATAAGCAATTTTCTGCCAATCATTCTACAACAGAAATCAATTCTTTAACATTAAAAAAAAAATTGTAACGATCTTTAGACTTCATGCCTGTGCTGCCAGTTTTTGGATTTCAATTTTGTGGCCGACAACCCGGAAAAGAGAAGTGAATTACAGAGAAATATGTTCCTGAGGGAACCCCTGCCAATACCTTGAAGAAAGACTTATAAATGAAGCACTTGGGCCAACTCCAGACCAGCTAGGAGACATTTGTGGGTAACAATCTAAGAACATTTAATTCTCCCTGCCTTCAGCTAGGCGCTGTATTCTAGGGATCTCTTGAGGATTATGTGTCTCATCAGATGGCTGTGGGCAGCAGAGGCAGAGATAATTTATGAGTTGCCTACCAATGCTTGAATTTGGCGACAGACCAACAACAAATCCTGATGCAAGTGGGTATATGCCACAAGGATGGTAGCTCAGAATGGGTTATTTAGAGCTCAGGGAGCAAGTGATTCACACGAGAGAGAGGACAACAGATCCCCAGGGTCTATTCTAGTGTAACTGGCCATTCAACTATGACCTAGGCAATCCAGCAATGCCTCATTTCTGACCAGTCCCTCTACCAGCCCTACTCCCTGGAAGTACAACTGAATTGCCTGAAAGCCACACCAGGCTCAAGAGTAATGCTTGGGCCTCCTGAAGCAATGAAGAACTCTCAGGAATTTCTGAGTGACAGTATTTCCCCTAAGTATTGCATACAAGAAATTGCACTTTCCTTCGGTTCCACAGACAACAACTGCACAGGGGTACATACCACCTGTTTGAGGTACAGCGTAGCACCCAAGACAGACCAACAGTAATGTAAGTAATAGACCTGAACAGTAAAAAAAAAAAAAAAAGCCACAACAGGTCGAGCACCTTTAAAAATTACACCCAAACATAAAAAATGGTAACCTGTATGTCTATGACAGCTTTCAAGACTGAAGTCTACATTAATGATGCTGATGGTCTGAAAGCTACTTAAGTTTTTTTGCAATACTCATTGAAACAATGGCATGCTGTCTCATTTCAATTTTGTTCATTATTCAGAAAATGAATCAATATTTAGTTTTATTTGGCATGTAAAACCATATAACAGGTCAGTTCTTAGCCAGATTTTTCTTTTTGCTAGCGTTTCCTGAAGGAATTCTTCACCAATCAAACTTTTCTCGTCTTGCCCCAGAAATTATTATGCCATTATTTCCACAGTGTGGGGGTATTTTGTATTAGTGATAGGAGTTAGCAAGTATGAAATAATTAATAAAGAGAAGATATAGCACAGAACATTCAACACGGTATCTACCTATCCATTTCCCAGACTTCCACTATAACTCCATACACATTGTGCACAGGAAGCGTTAGCATAGCAAATACAGCTATGAGCAACAGAACCACGACAAGGTCCTTCCTGAGTCTGTTGAACGATGCTTAATGTGATGAATGAAGGGAATGAAGGGAAAAAGAACAACTGAAAGAACATGCAGTGTATTTCCCCCTGTACTCAGCAATGGTGAGGTCACACCTTGAATACTGTGTTCACTTCTGGGCCCCTCACTTTAAAAAGGACACTGAGGTGCTGGAGCACATCCAGTGAAGGGCACCGAGGCTTGTGAAAGGTGTAAGAAAATATGTGCTATGCAGAATGGCTGAGCTAGTGAAGTTTAAGTCTCGAGGAAGCTCAGGGGTGACCTCATTGCTCTCTACAACCCCCTCAAGGGAGGCTGTAGTGAGGTGGGGGCTGGTTTCTTCTACGGTGCCTGCAGTGAGAGGACCCAAGGAAATGGCCTTAAGCTGAGACAGGGGAAATTCAGATTAAATATTAGAAATTATTTTTCACTGTTAGGGTGGTCAGGCACTGGAATAACTTGCCCAGGGAGGTGGTGGACGCACCAGCCCTGGAGGTGCTTAAGAGGTGCCTGGATCTGGGTGATATATAATGGTTTCAATGATAGTGCTAGGCTAATGGTTGGACTGGATGACCTCGAAGGTCTCTTCCCATCTTGATGATTCTATATTTCTGTATTACTAATACATCAAAAGCTGTTTATCTGGAATTGACACCCCTCAGTGACACTTAGGAAGCTACACTTGGAAGATTGGCATCACTGTATTCTCTCTTCTCCTCTGCACACCTTAACTATTGAATTCAATAGATCAGTTCATGCACACTGTAACAGAAACACATGCGGTGCCCCACTGAAGAACAGCCCACTTGGAAGAATAATTCCCCACATCCAAAATCCCTCTCCATGTCCACTAATCCCTTCTAGGCTCTTAGAAACAGTATTGAGTTAGGCAACATCAGTGTGTACTTCTGCAGTGGGCTTGTTCACATTCTTTGCCTTCCGTGAGATAAGAATAGGGAGGAAGGCAAAGTAGGCACCAAATTTAAGAGAATATAAAGAAGTTTATTACTAGAACCAAAAGTAAAAAGGAATAACATGGAATTAAAGCAAAATCCCCCTTTTTTCCTCCAGCACCTCGCCCTTTTACCCAACTCACACAAAGGATAACAGACTGTGATCTTGGTCATTATAAACCTTCAGAACACTTCNCACTAAGCCAAGCTGAGAGGGGCCGTGGGTCCCCATCAGGCCGAGACGGAGCAGGGTCATGGCCCGGCCCGGGCCCACAGGTTCACGCAGGCAGGGCCCAGCCGGGCCCCGCTCGGCTGGCCCAGCCCACCGGGCTGAGCGGGCCCTCAGTTACCTGTGCCAGCACCAGAAAAGCAAGAGAGAGCTTCCCGCCTTGGCTGTCTTTAAACGATGTCTTTACAGAGACATAACTGGCTTCTGAGTGGCTTAACAGAGCTGTCAATATTCAAATCAGCCAACTGATTGGTTCTATCAAGTTCTGGAGGAAGTTACAACAGCTCTTTGCAATAAACATCACTTCCTTGGCTGGTGGAATGGGTTTTTTTTCCTTAACTAAAACTTCAAGCTGTGCTAACGCATGACAACTTCCTATGTCGAAATCCTCATCTGTAGTATCCCTCCCCATCATGAAAGCCCTCCTATATCAATAAAACAGAAAAGCCACTACAAAAAATACACCAAGGGAAGGTAACAACAGTAAATAATGTCCCTTTAGGAAATGCCCTAATTTATAAGACTTACTCTGAACTCATACAATTAGGAGTTTAAATAATAAAAAATTTGCTAAAACCAGGTATTTCAAGTTGTTGGCTACAATACCGCATGCAGAACAAGCCTGACAAGACAACACTCTGAACATATACAAACTACACAGGTGATATCCAGAACATGTTCATTACAAGGAGTGGTATCCATTCCTTTGAAACTTGTTGTTATGTAATCCCAAGAGTCACATTTATTTGCTTTTTTAAAAGGTCTGGATTCCTCACTTGCAGCTGTTCAGTACATTATTCGGAACTGCCAAGAGTAAGCAAGGAGCAAGTTCTGATTTGGCAGAAGGCTTTGGTGGTTCTTTAACAACACCAACTTCTACCACTTAATAAACTGCCAGAGCCAGAATGTTCCAAAGAAACAAACAGGTTTGTTAACACAGTCCTTACTGACCATTTTGCACTCTTCACTGCTAAAGAAAGTGATACCAGAGACCAGGTTTATTGACTAGTTGACTCTCACTGTCTAAAGTACTGCTCTAAACATTTAGTCCATTTAGAATAAATATATAGATGCGGAAAAACAAATGCATCTTCAGTAAAACTCGTTTTTAATGACAGCATCTGATTTGAACATCTGCTACAGTGACGGAATAATCAGAGATACAAAGCCCTCTTTTAAAGTGCTTTTAATAAAGTTTTGTTCCAGACAACTGTCAGTTCTGGCAACAACTGGATAGCCAACTAACACATTCACCTCATGTTTCTTGCCATCTCTGACCACGATAGTCTGTGTATGCATAAATGGGATCCTAACCTCTCTACAATCTCCCAAAAAGCCTTAAAAAATCCTATCTAGGTTCCATACAGATTTCTCCTGGAAAGGGAAGATTTACTATACAGTTGTAAGGTCAAAAGCAGTAACTCTTCTTTCTTCAGAGTTAAAATCAGTGTTCTGGTACTAAATACATTGCTTTATGACTGTATGCTATAAATTCAGAAGAAGAGTTAAAAGAAAATACGATGGCACCCCTTTGGGTTGCCTTTGTCAATCAAAAGTAAAACAAGTCCTTGCTAGTGTCCTATAGAGCAGTATCAATGTTGATGTATTATGCTGTACTACTCACACTACAATAAACAGATATACAATGCACAGACACGTTTATGCTTACAATCCGCGTATAAGGTAAGAAAAAACTATTTACATTTTACAGAAAGTACCTATAGTCTTGGCCAAAGTTATACAAGACATCTGTGGCAGAACATTAAACGACTGCCTGTCTATGTAGCAAACATCTGCCTCAAACACAATATTATGTCAAGAGAGATAAAAACTAACAGCCTGGGTTGCACACACGCAGGTGACGTGCTGCCTGCCTATCTCGACATCTCCCTCTTCATCTGTGTAGAGAAATGTGCGGCAATTACTCTTGCTTCCAGGCAACTCGGTAAAAGGTACCCAAACAGAAAGAGAGCAGCAGAACTCGCCCATTTCAGCTTCATCTGCTGCAAAACCAGACGCTCCCTGTCCCCTTGGGGAAGAGGCAGCAATCGGGGAGACGCACACTGCAAGTTCATGGGTCACTTGTTGGCGATGCAGACTAAGAGGTCACAAGATAACACCAGTTTTGTGATATTCTCAAATGCATCCCACTCTGAACAAAAGGCTCACTACATTCCATCCCTCCGTTTATTTCTATGCTGAGAAGGACTAAAAGCCAGGAGCAGTCCTGAACAAGAAGAAATATCTACCTAGAGAAATACCAGAAAGTACAGCAAATTTTATTTGCAGCATTTGGTTATAAGGAAGCAAACTGAGAGCTCTAAACACTCTAGTCCACGAAATGGCTGTTCTGCAAGAATTTAAAATGGCACAGGGCTGTTGCACATATCAAAAATAAACAGTAGCTTCTGCTATCTGAAGAAGAAGTGGAAAGGAAGTTAAAAGCAGAGGTCACCTATTGAACAGGAACAAACCAAGCAATGTCTCTTTCCCATAGGGTTTTTGGTTCTCACCCTCCTCAGAAAAAGCAAACTATGAAGGAAGAAATACAAGATGTGCAGCTTTTCCACAAATAAACTTTTTTTAAGTTACCCATAAGGTAGAGAGGCAGACCAAAACCCTTCAAAAATTTAATAGAATAAATTTATTTTTCTGAGTTACAATACCAGTCATTTAGTATTTGAACGCTGCATTTGTGTCAATAGAAGTGTATTTCAGTTGTTAATTCCCTGAACTTCCTAATCTCCTTACCTCTGTAGCTCCTACTGCCATTTCTACCCTCATGATCTTCAGACAGCCCACTGACCCTCGAGGCAAGTGCTCTGCTCCCTGGAGCACACAGGACAAACCCCTGATCACAGTACATAACTCTTAATCTATATTGCTCTTGCTGTTATATGGCAAGGAACATGTTATAAATAAGAAACGAAAAAGAAAAAGATCATAAGTATTTCCAAATATATTACTCTATTTCACTTATTACATTGTGATCAACTAGAACATCATCCTCCGTACAGTTTCAACAT
Organism: Mystacornis crossleyi; assembly: GCA_013400655.1. Classification (NCBI taxonomy): domain Eukaryota; kingdom Metazoa; phylum Chordata; class Aves; order Passeriformes; family Timaliidae; genus Mystacornis; species Mystacornis crossleyi. The sequence goes on from VYZQ01010276.1 coordinate 10,363, forward strand.
CCGACATGAAAAAAAAGTTCGTTACACCTCTAAGATTAAACTAGGACAGTAAATTCACCCCTAACTGTAACTACAAGATACATCAAATATTTTGGCTTTTGTACTACACCATTTTAAGAAAAAGGTATTAACCTCCAGTAACACCATCAATTTCCTCCTTTTTAAAAATACCTATATGGCCCACACAGCACAGAAACTACCAAAAAATGAAACAAAAATAACATAACATATATCAAGATATTTACACTGCAGAATTACAAGATTCACCACAAAACACCACCAGACAGCTCATGCACCAGGGATCCTGTTCTCTCTGCTGAGCAGGCCACGCTACCTGTGAGATGGCTGTTTTCTCTTGGACAGAGAAATCCTGTCCAGGTGGTGCTCAGAGAATCCAGCAACTAACTACTATTCCTTCAGGTTGGAACCAAACCTTGGTCAGTTGTTTGGGTTTTTTAATTTGCATCTCAAACAAGCCAAGTTGCACTGAACAGGGGAAGAAACTCATTTCCTCCAAGTCCTTTGTAAGGAGGAGAGTCTCAGAACATGGCTAGACAAATTACACACACACAGAGCTGACATATTAATGACTACACCTATGTTTTTCTGGGACCTTGCAGCATTGTTTCCATTCTAGAGACACAGGGGGGAAAAAGAGGCTTATATGCAATGACACATGGATCAGTAAAAAAAATTGAGTTTAAGGCTATGGGGGGGAAATATTTCAAGCTCTTTACTCATTCTTCTTACAGGACAGCTACAAAGCCTGTTGATACCAACAGTATACACTGAATTGAGTTGCAACTTTGAGTAGTGAACATTTTTAAAATTTAAAACCCACTCAGTTCACACACAAAGAAACATCCTATGTAATCATCTGTCAAAAATTCAGTTTTACTGTTGCTCAGCATTATCATTAAAGAAATTTGCATGACAGCCATTTCTCCTATCCCAAGCTCATTATCTAATTTTAAACCAGCTTTCTTTTCTGCTATATGATCACTTTCATTCAAGTTTTAGAAGAAAAAAACAGAAGGGATTTTCATCCGTTTCAACTCGGTCCCTTCCTAAGAACTGCCCATCTTGCTGGCTAAGCAAACCTCGTGGAACACAGTCTGCAATGACATGAATAACACTTCAAACCGTAAATGCAGTTAAAGCCCTAGGGGCAACGAGAAATTAGGAAAGAGCAGAGTTACAAGTCTTCGACATCGCAAATTGAGAAAGAAAATAGTATTTTCAGGTATATGTTCAAAACATACTTCAAGACACCAGCAAAAATGCTTATCTGTAATTAACATCATCCACCACGTAGATTCCTCTGAACACTCATAGTACTACTGCCCTTTTATTCTTAAGCACTAAGGATGTTACACTGCCTTCTGTGGACCACTGGAGGCATAATTTTAGCAAAAACAAGTGTGATCCAACCCCTCCTCCCCATCTGACAGGAGATAAAGCAGGATTTCTCCTTAAAATAGCTCACACCAGAGGTAGGGGAGTACCATGAAATCCCTTGGATGGTTAAAGTGGGCTTTGTGGAGCCTACTTCCTGCAGCCGACTTGACAGAGAGAGAACAAACCACGCTACCGGGAGGCAGCAGCACACCTTACCAACATCTGACAAATGGGGATCTCTTTTATCTGGCACACATTTAACACAACTGATCCGCTTTGGGGTAACTAAGCGCCAGCTGACCACACGGAAAACGCTTTAAAACTGAACACATCTATCACCAAACGTATGATGGGCTTAAGAGAGGACCCAGAACCAGACGAGGCTTACCTCCATCAGTAAGAAACACAAACAAATGGGTCCAGTGCCTTACAGTTACACACAGCAGAGGCCCTCATGAGTCTCCAGGTGCACGGGGATATCCACCACACGCACCTCATTCCTGACCCCAGCCTGCTGCTTTAGCACTAGCTCAGTGACAAAAACACCACTGAAACTTAAGCACTAGTCAAAGCCAACTGAATAAAAACGCTTCAGTAAGGAGAAAGTTTCACCACCAGCAGTTTCCTGAAGAAAAAACAGGCTGAGCTGGAGGCTTCCCTCCTCGCCCTGCCTGTGCCCAGAGGGAGCTACCACTGCCAGCAGTGGGCCAGCACACACCACGGGCCCCAGAGCTGGCAGCCACGGCCCTTTCAGCTCCTGCATTGCCACAGCAAATATGAACATGTGATAAAGTCTAACCACGGGAAAACTTCTAAATACAAGCTGGCAAATACCAACACAAATGACTGAGTACACCAGGCAGGTTTGGGTCTAACTGTTAAAATAAAATCACTTCAGTCTCTAATGAAACCCTTTTCATCCCTAATAGCTAGTCATGCTACCTATTTTGGTAGTTACCTGAAACACTAATTCACTGCTTTCATCTACTGCTCTCACACGACAAGATGTTCTGTGAGTACTACATGGTAACAAGATTATTTACCAAATGAGAAAACTCCACTAAAAATGGCTTATTTCTCAGAAATAAGCTCTTCCACTCACTATCTTTGGATCACTGATACAACAAACCCAATAAATTCCATGACTCAATGGATGTAACAAAATGCATTTGTAACAGCCTGTCTTAACTTAAACCTAAAAAAGCACAAGCAATTTCATTAAAGATTGAAAAATGCTAACAAAATCTGTTCTTTTGTTGCCTTCTCCAGTCACCTAGAAACAGAGACTAGACAAGAGTAAGGGAATAAAGGTAGGTATTTATTTGAAAGGCCTTCAAGGTACACCCTGGGGAGCCGGAGGCTGCTTCCACAAAATGGACCCCAAGATGGACGACAGGTCACGAGTGCTTTACTCTGTTATAGGTTTGGTCCATTTGCATATCAGCATAAATTCTCCAATGAAAACTTTAGCTCTCTTCCATTTCTCCACCTCTCTCCTGGTCCTAGTTTCCACCTTTAGGCCTCGGACAGCCCGAGTGTCCTTGAACAGCAAGCTCAGAGGAGCTTTGTTGTGTCTATCTGGCCTAAGAGAGCAGCTAACAAGCTGTAAGGGACTTCAGTTACACACTGGGCAATACAGGATTTGAAAAGTATAGAAGTTAAAACCTAAGGCATCACTTTCCCAAAAAATCCCTCATCTGAACTGTTACCCACAACAACCTTAAAACTGGATTTCATCTTTTCTCAAGTGGTTACTGGTGGTCAGTGAGAACTTTGACACCTCAGATAAACCAATATTCCTCTCCAGGTTTCCTAGACACAGGTGCCTGCGGCTGCGCACTCCTACCTGCACAGAGCACTCACCCTTGCTGTGAGCACTAGAGCAGGAGAGCTCCCGCACGGTGATCTGCTGTGGGACATGGGAGGAGCCTCCTCAGTACATCCTTGCACCACCGTTCCACTGAGCTCACCTCCAACTGAGCTTGGGAGGCCGAACCTGTGGAAGGTTCCTCCGCTACGGCACTGATCCACTCCTTGAACCTAAAGAGTGCCCTCCCGCCAGCAATACCAACAGTGTGAACGAACAAAAACTGAGCAGGAGGACCACTGCCTAGAGAAGCACGGGGGAAGCACAGAAGCAGGACGGTGCTGGAGGTCACCCTTGCAGCCCAGCACCAGCCAGGAAGGGGAACTGGCAGTGGGAGAAGGCAGGCTGAGTGACCTGGTGGTGCAGGAGAGAGCACACATCCCACCCAGGAACAGTAGGGACGGCGGCGCACTGCCAAATTCTGCAACTTCTGACAGTCACTGCTATTGCTGCCTCATTGCTCGCTTCCCTTAGAAAGATGGGATTTCAAAGCCACAAGAAAAACACAGACAAAAAGTAAAAATAGCAGTAAAGTTTTTCCTTTTTTTTTTTTTTTTTTTTTTTTNTTTTTTTTTTTTTTTGGTTTGAACCAACTTGAAGAGAAAGATTTAAGGGAAACAGCAGGAAGGTGGTGTCAGACGCTGGCAGAGACTGGTGCCTGTTGTTTGCACTTCTCTGGAAGAAAAAGCAAGTGAAAGGCTCAGAGAACAGCATGTTGTGATTTAGCCAAGAGAACAAATCAGGTCAACTAGCAATCACACAACATGGGGGGAAAAACACCCAAACCCCATCACTATTAAGGTAATTTACTGGAGATTATTTCATTGTCATACCTTCAGTATTTCATACCCAAGTTATGATATATGTTGCGAGTATAACAGCAAGGGAGAAAATACAAGAATTAACAATATTAATGTATCATCTAATGCACAACCAGGCTGTTGTGAAGTTAACATGCTTCTGTTCTTCTGTTTCAAAGCAAACAGCAATACCAAAAACTAAAACTCAGGATATGCCAAAACTAGCATGATTAATCCAGCTGCCAAACTTTGTACCATCTGCAATAGTCACCAGGTTTAACAAAATTACACATGTGAAGAAAATGGAACAAGTTTTTAAGAGGTATGTAATAATAAACAAGAGGAATTTAGAACATTTTTACTAAAAAGCAGCTGAAATCTTGGTGCAAGTTTAGCTTGTTTATGAGACTGCTTTGTGAAATGCAGGGTCCTAACAGCAACATTAGTACTCCTAATGATGAAACAGTTCACTGAGACAGTGGTTTGTGTATACATAAAAATGTGCACACTCAGGACATATAAAACTGCTGCTTCCTTAATAGTAACCACTTGTGTGTTCTGGATATGGCAGAATGTATCAAGCAAACAGCTGAAAAAAACCATGTATGGATACAGAATACAAAATACCACCTAACAAGAACAACATGATATTTGCTTTTCAGTTTGAATACTGGTGTAACTCCTCTCAGGCATTATTTGTATCACAATCATTTAATAGTAGAATTTAATTACAAAGAGGCAATATGCAATCTGATTGTATAAGTAAATTAAATAAGCAATGAACTTCAAAAAAACAATCACATACTAAGACTATAACATGCACAGCAAAAAGTGCTTTTTTTAATCTCATTTTAAAATTCCAAACCTGCATCTTCAGGAATTACTTCTATTTGAATCCCACAGTAGCTTTAAAATATTAAAATCCCACTCCTCATAGTGACCCTTCATAAGACTAAGAACACAGGCATTATAACAAGAATTACTCCACTTTATTCAAAGTTGAAGCTTGTAGAAAGCTTACAAGAGAGCCTCTTACCAAAGCTTAGTACTGTGAATAAACTACTGAAACTAAACCACGACATTAATTCAATAGTCAAGAAGTTTCTAAAACATGTATCAAAGACACAGCAACTACTCCCAAACAGCCACCAGCTCAAGGAATAACTGAAATGCCAAAAAAAACCCTGAATAAAGCCAAACAAAAACCCTAGTAATACCAATAAAACCACTCTTTATAGTCACTGCTCTAACAGTTAAAACAAAAAAATTTACTTTAGAAAGATAGTCACGCCCCCTAGACCACCACCACTCTTGAATATTCTACTGATGTTAAAGTGATTATAATTAATAATGTGTGGATTTTTATTTTCAATTACTTTATAATAAAAATATCAACTTCTTAAAGGACACTACTTTTCTCATCACTTTTACTAAGAATAAGCTAAGAAATAACAGTCTATAACATCCTTGAGAGGCAAAGTAGTTAGCAAGAGGGTATTAAGGCACACACTAAAAAAAATTGGCTAAAGTACTGTTGCAAAATTTAGGACAAAACTGTGGAACCTATGAGACATAGCATTAACTAGAAAAATCCCTAATATTTACCAAATACAGCTATGCGGTGTACAGGTCGGATTAGCCTAAGCCACAGGAGTGAAAAAAAGCAGTATTACAAATCCTACTGGGTTTGTCTCCATAGAACCAAGAGGCCAAAGAGTTCCATGGTGGAGAAGAGAAATGGGAAATACCTCTGCCGTTCAATCTACATGATCCCATGCAATCCACAGCATCTTGTTCCCAAGAGCACCACAGACCCACAGAGGGAAGACCAGAATGTAAATTATACTGTTTCAGACTTGCAGGATTTATGAAACTCATGTATTTATTTGTAAGATTACTTCCCAATTGCTTGCCCTTCAGCATATAGTTCAGAAGTTCGTTTACTTATTAAAAAAAAAAAAATGCAATCCACCAGAAGTTACAGATGCAAGACAGAGCTTGAAGTATCTGCATGCTTTCAGTTCAAGGTAGTTACAAAATTAAATAGCTAAGACGCTGTGTGTATGTGACAACAGATTTTCTAAAAGCATCAGGATTTCCTTTATTCCTCAAAAAAAATTGTTATTTTTCTCTCATAGGTATAGATCTATTAGAAGTCCATACAAATGGAATCCAGTACTCCTCAATCCCCCAAATAATTATGGTCAGGCTTCATTTCCTGTAAAAGGCACTCTGGAGTTTCTTACCACCATTCCCATCTCTTAAACTCTGAAGTTCAGAGTGCTTTGCTCTTAAGGACATTATAAAGAAAGCACTGCAGCCTTAAGTTTCCACCTACTTAAAAGTGCAGATATGATGAGGCAAGATACACTGCTTAATGTTCCTGCTGCCACATCTCAGCAAGCAGAGGTGGTCCTAGGAAATACCAACCTTCTCTGTGAGGGCCAGTTTCACATAAAAGCTCCAGTAAATTAATTTGCCACTCCAAAGTGACCAGATTCCTGTCACAATTATCTAGTCACTCAACAGTCCCCAGCTTTCCCTCTAAATCCTTGGAGGACAGTTGTCAGCTTCAGAACCTCTCCAGATAAAGCTACTGAGCACGAGGCAGGCAATTTTTCTTATCTGTGTATTTTAAAAACACGCTTCAGCACCAAATGTTTAATCGAAGCTTGGAGCAATAAGAATCTATGGTGAGGTTTAAAGTTTATGATCTATTAAATTCATGAAAGAGAAAAATACATTTAAACATTATAAACTTTAATGCTCTGCTGGCAGCTAGACCATCACATCACTGGAAGCTGTGGGTGAGCTGTCTGAACTGGACTTTTGAAGCACTTGATCAGCTCTCACCAGCAACTGCTTTGGCCATTTTCATTTGTTCAACCACTTCAACAGTTGGTTCACTCAGAACTGCTAAAGAGCAACGGACAACTTGGAAAGCAGGAAAGGTTGGCTCTCTCTTCCAAATGATGGACAAGAAGGACTGGTGACTGGATTTGATCCATTAACTCCACATCTTGTAAGGCGCGCTGACCACAAGTAATTGACACATTTCACAAACTACACATAATTCTCCTTTATCTGATTTAAATGCATAACATATTTGGATATATTTGTTTCTTATTATGTACACGCACAATTAAAATTCATTTTATTTAACTAAGTTAGCTAAAAGCTGTCTAACGCATGGGGAATTATGTCTCTTAAACATTAAGAATCTAAGCTGCATAACTCCTTACATAAATGCATATAGATGTGTCCCCTCCTGCCTAGAAAGAGGTATGCTCAAATTAGACCAATTAGAATCAGCTTTTCTTTAGGAAAAATAATTAAGCACAAATGCAAAATAAAATTAAAAACTATTATTTAATCACGGTTTCCTGCTCACTGATTTAAGTCATGATTAAAATTAATAATATAGTCACTCTGATTTCAGTCAATCCCTCCAGCATGAACCCATTCCGAAGGGTCGCCCAGTCCCAGTCTTCCCCCAGCATCTTCAGCATGTCCAACTTCACTTAAGACCTTCTGCTCCCTTCTTCCAGGACTAAATTTGAGGTGGATTAAAGCTTACAAGCAGCCATGTTCCTGCCACCTACCACATCCTCCCCAAGGCAAGCCTAGGTGCCAAGACTTTTCTGCTGGTATATCCCAGCACTCTGCTCAGGAATGAGACAAAGGAGTAAGACCTCCAGAGAGAAGGTGCCTGGGAAGCAAGCAGACCCTTACTTCCTATCCCAAACAGAGCATCTCACTAAGGATAGAGCCAAGATGAAATAGAGGAGCCAAAATACCTTCTGATAACGCTTCCCTACTGCTAGTGAACTTTGTCCTGAAGTACTGAACATGAAAGTGCAGTACTGGTTATTTTCAGCAACTATTAGAAGTTTTCCACTTGCAACACCTGAAAAACTGGGTTATATTATGGTAGCCAGCCTCTGTTTAACTGCTCTCCAACGATCACAACTGAAGTACTGGCATTCTCAACAGAAACCCTGACCACTCTTCTTCCTCTACCCACCTTCGTATCCACTCAGAGCAATTTGGCAAACCAAATTGCCCTTCTCCTTTTTCACAGCTGAAACGCACCAAGCTAAACAGAAAGAAGTTCATAAAGCTTTTCTTCCTCCCACCTGTGTGCTTTTATGCTTTTTAGCTACAGTTCGGGAAATACTCTACTGCATAAACACAATTTACTAACTTCAACATTTTTTCTTCTGTAAAAAAGCTCAGCATGGAAGCAAAAAATTTAGTATGGGAGTAAATGGATTGGGAGCAAGTACTACTTCAAAACACAACCTTATACCAAGAACACAAAAAGCATAAAAGATTATTTAAGCCTGTCGTATTTCCATAATCTCAATTCTTAAGGAAATTCTTAAGCAAATTCTTAAGGAAAATTCTATAGAACTAACTTTGATCATGATGCACATATATATGGTAGTGTTTCCCAGCAGTCACAACAGTATTTTGCAATTATTTAGGATTATCAGGCTCCAGGAAAACCCAAAGAAATGTCAAGACTGCAGACCACAGTTATTACTAAGAAGCAAGTTTACTTCAGCTTGGTGAAGAAAAAAACTACTTGCTGAAAGAAAAAGCAAACAAGAAAATAACACAGAGGGGGGGAAAAGAATCAGAGAAATAAGGTGTTTTTTTGCATGGAGATAATAAATAAAAACATGCTGTCCTTATATCAATTCTCTCTCCATTTAAAATGGAGTAGGTCAGTGGGAAATTCCATTCCAGGCAGAATAAAACAGAATTAAAACAAAACAGTTAGCCAAGGACTAATTTACACTATTTGCTACAGCACTAGGCTTTTAGAAAACCAGATTCAAACAAGGATCTGTATTAAAAAAGGCTTCCTTTTCCACTTCTCATTTGGACAAGATCTCCTAAGAATTTGGCATAAGCATCAGCTTACCATGAGAATCACATCTTCAACAAAACCAGCAATAATATCACAAGCTAGAATTTGTGTGTATCACTGGCACAACATTAATCTCAGACAACACCTGCTCATGCTACAGCCAGCCTAAATAACCTTTTATGATTGCTGTGCTCATTCTGAGTTAAAATACCCCATCATTTTTAAATACAGAAAGTGTTCCTCTTCTTCTCTGCTCCCATAGAAACTGGCCAAATCCATAAATTTTTTAATCTACAATTGAATGATAAAAACCAACAAACTTACTGAGAACTTACTGTTAAAGCTAATAAAGTAGCTGAGGTTTTACACTACACGCAAACAACAGAAAACAACAACTCTGGAAGTTTTAATAAGATTCAGGTTGCTTTTGTGTTCATGGACTAATATACTGTATGTAGCATACAGATACAACCTGGCATCTAGAAGCATTTTCTAGACTGGAAACATAAGCAGGAAATAAACTGTACCTCTGTGCTACAAAGGTACACAACAACTACCATCGCAATTTAGGTAATAATAAATAAAATAATGCACATTTATCAAGTTTTAGGAAAAAAGTTACAAACAAAACTTGCTACCCATACAACGTAACTTCTTCAAAGACTGTCAAATACATAGCATAGGTTTATTTACCATTTTGCCATCATATCTTAATTTGGGCTTAAATCTGAAAACTGGTATTTGCAATCCTGTTGTGTTCACAAAGTTCTATTTGGCATTCTCTTTTGCTTTTAGCACACACAAAAAATAACTTACAAAGCATTATGCTTAATTACCAGACTCTATAGCACTGCCCCAGTGAGCCAGCCATATCCTGGGCTGCACCAAAAGCATCTTGTCTAGAATATGAAGGGAGGGGATTCTGCCCCTCTACTCCACTCTGCTGAGACCCCACCTGGAGAGCAGTGCTCAGCTCAAGGGCCTCAACATAAGGACACAGACCTGCTGCAAGAACCCAGACGAGGGCCACGAAGATGATCAGAGGGCTGGAGCATCTCTGCTATGAAGACAGGCTGAGAGCACAGGGGTTGTTCAGCCCGGAGAAGGCTCCAGGCAGACCATACAGCACCTTCCAGTACCTAAAGGGGGCCTATAAGAAAGCTGGACAGAGACTTTCTACAATGGCACGAAGGGACAGGAGAAGGAACAATAGCTTTAAACTGATATAAAGTAGATTTAGATTAGATATTAGGAATAAATTATTTACTTTGAGGGTGGTGAGACTCTGGAACAGGTTGACCATCTGGTAGTTGTGGAGTTGTGCCTGCTGCATCCCTGGAAGTGTTCAAGGTCAAGCTGAATGGGGCTTTGAGCAACCTGGTCTAGTGGGAGGCGTCCTTGCCCATGGCAGGGGGTTGGAACTAGATGATCTTCACAGCCCCTTCCAACCCAAGGCAATCTGTGGAATCTCTTCTGACTCTCTGCCTTGTCAGCATTGGCCTGAACATTCCCCATTGACAAAACAGCACTTTGCAGGTATGTGCTTTAATATTTTTAGTTACACGCATAAAGCAAGTGTCAAGAAGTCAAGAAACTTCAAACAGGAAATTGTGTGACTGCAATTATGTAAGCTGTGGCACAAGATTTAGTCACACAATCACACATACAGTATGTAAAATAATACTGCATAACAGTCCTCCTAAATTCCTGATAACATCTACTGCAAGGCTCTTAGGTGACCACATATACCACACGTAAGTTATGCATATATGTAACAGCTGACAGAACAACAGACATTTACAAGCTAAAATGCTAACAAGAGACAGTTCTTATACAGTAGAAAAGTACAGATGTAACTGTATTCAAGCCCATCCCAGTCTTTTCATTTCAAAACCTCAAAACATAAATTCAAATCAATACCGTGAAACCATGAGGCCACTCTAGATCAAGATATAGAAGATAATATCCAATGGAAAATGTTGCAGCAATGTTGCAGCACATTTTAAAAGAATAAAATATTTTTAAAATATTATTTTCTCTAATTTCACCTGTATTTACCAAGTAGCCCCTTTTGATACTGCCAAGGTATCGCCATTTTTTTAAAAATGAGTTTGTGCAATAATTATAGATGCCAGAGCTTTTCTTTTTTGCTTTTTTCCTATTAGAGATTCAGAAAATATTTTTAGAACTTCCTAAATCAAGGTGTTGAGGGTTTCTGTTCTTAATAAACCAGAATCTTCAAACGCCCGTGTGAGACACGCGAGCTGACACCAGACCCTCAGAGGTGAGGTCAGACCAACCACGGCACACGCGGTACAGTCTGTGAAGGCCTGTACTACCAAAGGCAACAGGGACACAACTCTCACAGGAGCCAACCAAAGGGATTTTCATCCACAAACATGAAGGCCGGGCTGGGAAAGAAGCTCTGCACAAGTGCCAAATGAGCTGTATCGTTAAATATTACCCACTCAAAACTGGCATCAGCAGCAATGCAGCTGTGATCCAGTATGGGCCAGCAGCCTTGTGCACTGCTCCAAAACTCACAACCTCCGTTATCATCACAAGGTATCACAAGTTTAGAATTGATGATGGCACAGGCTCCTATAAACACACTGCACTGCAAATATGGCACGCTTATTAGTTTGACCTGGCATCAATCTTTCACATATGTAAGCCAACGTCTATGAATATACTGATATATTTATATTTCAGGCCTACCGATTTCCGGAAAGATACCTCATTGTAAAATGTATATACATAAAGTAAGATGTGTTAATAACATCTCACAAGCACGAATGCAAAACATAAACCCAAGTATAGCAGCTTATGCTCATTTTCAGAGAGCTACCTAGTGAGGACACACAATTAAATGCAACCTGGGAACACCATGCAAATACAGCACATTATAGTACCAAGCAAACACCAAGGTTTTGATTACTTTTAACCCCATAATCTGTATTAGAGGATGCAAATTACAGTATCCAGAAAAATCTAACAGCATGAGTTGTAAGAAAGAAAAACGCAAAAA
>VYZQ01010279.1:0-10786 GCA_013400655.1 Mystacornis crossleyi
GCTAAGCTGCTCCTGTCGCTGATCCTGTGGGACGCTGTATTTGTCCCAGCACTAAGGACACCCCAGAGCGGTAGGACGCTAGCATAGCCGTCTGGGCGGGCTGTGAGGGAGCGTCACCAGTACTCAAAAGAATAAATAATATAGTATCTTTCTTCATCTCATATGAAACAGAAGACATTTTAGAGAAATATTTAAAATTAGCTTGTTAAGTTTTTCATCTATTAAAAATATGAATGGGAAAAGAATTGCTTTCCTTCTTGAGTAGCATTTCCATTTTATCATTAACCTATCCTTGACCAAACAGAGCATACCATATAGGGAGCAATACCATAAGTAATGTTTATGAAACAAATGGGAATTCTGTCGATTATTTTACTGGAAAAAAATACAGTGCAATATAAGGACAAACTGCTCTGGAGCAATTTTCATCAGCTTAAAGCCCAAAAGTGCTTGCAGTGCTGAGTTTTTTTCTTTTTGTGTAAGAACTCAAAAGCTATGGTTGGCTGCATGATTAGTGAAAGATAATTCTACATTCCTCATAGAAAAGCTCATATGAAAGAAAACTCACATGTAGATTACCACATATATTTGGTTTAGTGAATCAGTTCAGGAATAAAGTAAGGAAAAAGAGAAAGTGCTTGATTTTATTTAGCAGACCTGCAATGTCCAGAAAATTTAAATTAGTTAAACTGATAAATCTTGTATATAATCTAGACTTCCTAACAGCCATCTTTCTCTCCTCATATCCCAATCCAGTTCTGAGGTCTGATTTTATCTAGCATCTCTAATGAGTGATTTACTCTTCAAGGTTTACTATTCTTATATCTGTAGTATTAAAATGATATTGTGGAAGATGTTTTGTCACAATGAAAGCTGGGATCATACAAAAAGAACTTCTAGATTCTCAATGAACACTGGACCTGCTGGATATGAAGGTGAAAGACCATATGCATTTCTAAGAGAATTTATTCTTTGACAATGCAGTATTGTATTGCAGTATTTGACAGAGCACTCATATAGAGGTGATTTTCACATTCAAATTTGCAAGTTTGCACTGCTTTCTAGCACTGTAAACATATCCCTTTCCACTCCAGTCACTCTACTCATGTACACCTCCCATTCCTCTTCCCATTCTTTATTTTTGACTTCTGAAATTCTAATATCTTATTAGGCTATTACCTTCTTAATTAAAAGAAAATTAATCCAAGTACCCTCTTTACCCCTTCAGCTCTCAGTGGTATCGGGGTTTGCATTTGCAGTGGAATCTAATATGGTGTCAGAAGACTTTTACTGCCACTATTCTCAGTCTTTTATGTCTGTAAAGTACCTAGGAGCCTCCTGAGGCAGAGAACACAAGCAATTATGAAAACTAAATATGGAACTTTAGGTGTTGCCAAGCACAATTAAGATACGAGCCCAAATAAGCAGTCCAGGAAGAAATATTATATCTTTGCTTGTTGAATGCACATAAACCTGGAGCAATTTTTATTGAAATAAAAAGTCAGAAGAGAGAGACACGGCAGCAACACTTTTATTTAGTGTATGAATGCAAAGACAAAGTTTCAGGCAGCTTTGTGGTTTGGGTGTCCTGTTAACTAGATCTAATCATGCTCCCATTTACTATGGGACTTTTAGGCTACCCTTTGGAGACACATAATTCCAGCATTCAAAATTACCTTTGTTGAAGAATATACCAAATTTTTAGGTAGCACAACACTGAAACTGTAGGATCTCTCCAGGTCTTTTATTTCTAATTATTTATGCTTTGTACAATGCTTAGCATTGTAGCCTTTCATATTTATGACAGGCATAATTCATATAACACTACAGAACATAAAGGAACTATGTCACATACATAATACATATTAAAATAAACCAGTAAGCCAGCATTAATACCCATACTACATTACCTTCTGTTAGAGAAAATAATCATCTTAGTTTGTCCTGCCAACAGCTTCCTCTCTGAGTAATACCAAAGAGTCAAACTTCTCAACTCTGCTATTTTTCACAGCCAGAAAAATTTCTTGATATTTTCAGTATCAAATAATGACCTTACATGACATAGTTTTTTAAGTGGAGTACCAGAATTTATCAAATTTCATCTTTAAAAAAGGCCTGTGTAGACTAATAAAAGGAATATAAAATGGATGCCGTGTTTTATTTTTTCCACATACTTTACAAGCAATCTATTCTTACAAACAGGAAAAGTGTATCTGCTAGCAAGACTCAGTGCTATAAAAAGTATATACAAGTAACTATATAAGTAAATGTACATGAGGCCTGGTGAAGAAAGGCTATTAGACTGAAAACAGGGTAAATGGGTAAACAATGAATCCTGCATTTAAGTGGTCTAACTTAGTTAGATTGTTAACTCAGTTAACAATCAACTAATCATGAAAATGTTTAAGTGTTAAAGTAGCAACGAGAAGACTAAGCCTTCTTCATACAAAAAAGAGAAAATGAAACTAAAACACCCATACCTGTTACTCCATTTCATATGTATTAAACAAGCAATATGGAAGTATTTCAAATAATATATATTATTTCAAACTTTTTATATGACTTCTTTCATAAAAGACTGATTCTGATTGTTTTTGAGAGGTCTTTATTGACCATACTCAGAACTAGTAACTTTTTTCCTAGAATAATTTTCTTTATTCCACTATGCAGACAGAAATTTTTCTAAGGAGGAAGCTACGTACAATTATCCTGATAATGTGAACAGAATTAAAGATTCAAAAATAAATAAAAATGTACATACACAATTGTCTTTTTACAGTTTGCAGTTTATCTTTAGATTCAGAGCCCTGTGTATGAATCACACAGGAGAATTAAACTCAGCTCTACTTTAAGAATCATCGGTTTGCCAATGGCATTTATTAATCAGACTCTTATTTTCAAATATTACACTTGAGAATGAATGATATTTAGGAAAAAATTTAAAATCTTACCTTCAAAAACTCTGAATGCTTTCTTGCAGCTTGGTAGAGGCCATTTAGCAGAATTGGATTTTTGAAAATTTTCCTTTAGATGCAAATATTCCATAGGGAAAAAAGATCTGGCAGAGTCATTCAGATCTACAATTAAGGGGAAAGGATGCATACATCAGTGCTCTAAATAAAGCGATAATTTGCATAAATGTATACAAAATAAAAATGCCAAATATCTACTATGTAATCCTTTTTCTGATTATAACATCTAATTAAAAAAAAAAATCACATTTACCCAAGCATTTCCATATATAGCAAGAGCAAGTCTTAAACATTCTGTTTCTGTGGGAAAAAAAATTAGACAAGCTGATGTCAAGTTCTGGCAAGATTATGTATTTAAGAAATCAAGCTAATTAACTTACAAAACTGTGATGACCCCTATGAATAAAAATTATATCCATAAAAAATGACTGTGGTATTAATTCTCAGTTCAGATTGCTTTTTGTTTAACACCACCACTAAGTAATAGTCAGTAATGCCAAGAAAGGGGCAGAGTCTGAAATTTTTTTGAGATTTTTAAAAATACTTTGGATTAACACGAACTAAGAAAACATTTGTAGGATGATTCACAACACATTGGAGGAATTGGCATTATGTACTAATCTCAAGAAATCAACATTTTCTCGGAGTATAATTTGGGGAAATACCTTCATGACTGCAACTCAAAACTGCCAAACTAATCTATCCATAGCAGTGCAACGGAAAACAATTTAAAACCAACAATATTTTCCTACCATAGAGTTGATCTGCTGATAACAAACAGGGTTGCTAAGCTAGTAATTAACAGGAAAAACTTCAATCCCTGCCCATCAAACCCCTTCCCAGTTTGTGTCTCCCAACCAAGGTGGCTCCAGATAAATACTAATAGGAGCTGCTACCAAAATCTTTCTGTACCTTCAAAACAAAGAAAAGACATTCACAGGTTTTTTGAGAAGGCTTGTGTTTTATTACTTTATGGGGTCCGCTATAATGGTACATACTTTTCTAATAATAAATATTTTATGAAAGGATAGAATCTTTTTCTCTGGCAAATTTAGGAAAGCTAAGCTTTTTGTAAGCAGCCTCCAAAAAGAAGGGAAAAAATTCCAAATCCTCTTTGGTTTCAGTAGCTTTTTCTGTGTTAGGGGAAGACATTAGCAGATATGAAGTAAAAACTCCATGCTGGTCTTATTCTAAAAATTATCCTTTATTTCACCATGTCACAGTGCAGGGGGAATGAGGCTACATAACATGAAGAACACAGAAATCTTCAAATCCTCTATCTCATTATGTGAAAATAGAGCTACTGCACATATAAACTGCTGTCACTGAAGCAGAAAAGGCCATTTTCTCTCCTAAACGTAAAATGAACAAACTGTGTATTTTACAGTAGTGTTTTTAAAAATTTTATGGAAGAGCTTTATATGCTACTGAACATACTTGGATTAAGTACTATTCGGATTCAGACTTCTGATGAGACTCTGCTTGCCTCTCACAGCAGAGACAGAGAACATTTTAATTTCCTGCTACAGACCACAGAAATCAACACAGTTCTTTCAATTTTATTGTCCAGATTTAAATACTGAAACTTCTGCTGATGCATCTAGTTCCTGGAAACTCCCTTTTCAGAAAAGGAAGTGATGACAAGTGTTACTGGCTTCTAGAAAGCTACTTGGCAAGGCTTTCAATGAAAGATCTCCTCAGGCTGGCCAGATGACTCATCTCTCTGTACATACATGATCCTTTCCTGGCCACATGCCTGGACCTCCCTTGCACAGCCATTACCCTGAATCTGCATTTCGGCAAAGTGGTGGATTTATTGTACAAGAGGGTTAGATCTGGCCCTTCTTGGAAACAACATAAATGAAACTTTCTATGAATGAAAGTGTAGAAGATCACTCTTTGGCATTTAAGTGAAGCATTTAAAAGATATTTGGTAATTTGGAAAGTTACTTGATGCAATCAGCTCAAAAGCTGTTGTCTCAGGTGTATCCTGGGCACCCTATAATATGTGCTGAGTTTATCAGATGTGAGTTTATCCTGGTGGGAGAACGGCTTTTAAAAAAACCTTTAAGAAAGATGGGAATGCACGGTAAACACCATTAGAGCAACCCATCTGGACTGGAACTCAAACTTAAGGGATTCTTTAAAAAAAAGGCCCAGTTGATCAAGGCAACCAGCCAGAGGAAGTACCCTCATGAGTCAAATACGGCTTTGTAGCTCTCAGTTAAACATTGTTTTTCTCCATAATTGATGGATAATTGACCTGCTAGCCTTTTTTTTTTTCACATTACATGCATCCTTCTGTTGCAGTTATGTTCAGTCTGCAAAAGTGTACAAGCTAAAAAGTGAACTTCTGAATATATCCTTAATTGTTTTTCTTTTTGATATATCTTTGTAAAATATATGCACATATACAAATGGAAAGATGCCGAAAGCACCCAAATTAAATTAATGAGGGAAATAGAACATCCCAGCTGCAGCACTAGAGAAATATACATAAAGAGTACTAGTAACTTTGCTTTGCTGCCTGCACAAACCTATAGCAGCAGTGATTTATCATAACTTTTAAAAGGCTTAATAAATCTGAGTGAAAAAAAAATCACTATGCTTTACATTGCTCTGGCACAATCCATCTTCTTAATGTGCTGATTTTACTAATTTCTCTAAGGATACAATATCATCATCAATACAACTTGGTTCATTTAAAAGCTGCTCAGTATGTTACGCACTGACAAATTTCAAAATACTTTTCTTAATATATGTAATAAAACAAAGCTCAATTAGCATAGCTATTTTTAAATATATTGCTAAGTCAAGCACATATTGCTATTTACTGAATGGCAATATAGAAATAGCTGCTGATTTCTCTCATCTGAAGTTGTTAATACTAAGTATCTTCTACACCGTTATGGTTCTCTATTTATAGTAGACTCTGTTTACATATCTAAGACACCATGTTTCCTCCTTAGTCACATAAATCCTTTTCCTCAAAAAAGTGACATTCCTATTTAATATTTTAACAGAATGGGTGAGGTTGAATGAGATGTCTTGAGAACAGCTAGTCCAACCTGGACTAGCAGGGTTAGCTGTGCAGGTCCAGCTGGTCAGCTGTGCAGGCCCAGAACCTTGTCCAGCTGGGTTTTGATGGGTACTCCACAGCCTCTCTGACTAACCTGTTTGACCACCTTCACATGAAAAAAAGTGTTTTCTTGTGTTCAGATGGGATCTTATGTGTTTCAATTTGTGCCCAGTGCCTCTTGTGCTGGCAGTGAGCACCACTCAGAAGAATCTGGCTCTTTCTTCTTTATTCCCTCCCACCAGGCATTTTTACACATTGTATGTTAAGTACTTAAAGGCTACAAATAATCCTGGTAATATTTCACTTAGATGACTGTAACGTGTTGAAAAGGTTTGCAAATACATTTTAGGAAGCATCTTTATTCTCCCTTTGTGCTCTCCCAGTAGTATTTTTCTCCGGCAAATCTGCTAAATAGCTTTTTAGAATTTAAATAGCTGTGAAAAAGCTAACTCTCTATCAGTGAAACACACTTCATCTGTACATCAAATTGAAGGGTGTTGGAGATGAGACCCCACTGCAACAGAAGGGAGAATCAAACATTAGGGAAATGAAATGAGAACAGCTTGAAATCTCTATATACTAGACAGGCAGGTGGTTGAGAGTGCTCAGGCTGCAGCTTTCCATCCATTTCCCTCTGCTGCAGTGCAGTCAGTGCAGGGATAGTCAGTCTCTATCCCTGATCACCAGCAGCTGCTCAATGAATCATCTTGGAGCAATAGGTTAATCTGAAAAATGCCTCCTTCCCACCCAAATGAATTCTTATTTATCCCAGTCAGTTCCTCAAACTGACCTGCCATCAAATCATACAAAGTTATGCCTGTACAAAGGCAGAGTCTGTGCACAACCAGAAACAGAAGGTGGGCAGCTCTGCTGATTAATGTGAAATCCTCCTTCAGTCTGCATCCCTAACCTGTCATCACAACACTCACAACAGCTTGAAGAGGATCACGGCAAGATCTCTGTAGAATCTAAAATGAAACAAACACTTCTTCATGGCTGAGTCATTTCCATTACTTTGTGATCTGTCTATGCACAGTTTTAAGTGCTGTAAATGACCTAACTCCAGATACCAGATAGTGCAATTTTATCAATGGTACTTTAATCTGCCATATAAACTTTGGACATAAAAGACTGACTCATGCTGTTCCAGATATTCTATCTGCAGGACTACTTACCCTCTTCTATTTCTACACCCAATCTGACATCAAACACCCCTACCCACCATACTTTCCTACTGTTAAGGAACACTGGAGATGAGGGTATAAACGGCCAGGATGGGAGAATTTAAGAAAATTATCAAGAGTTCTGCCAGCCTTTATTTTCACTTGTGTCCAAATTTAATGTCATAAATGAAAAGAGCATTTTTTTGTGTGCCATTAAGTTAGCAATTTTAAAAATACTTTCCCAGTAGGATAGTTTGAAAAATGTTTATTGTGTTTGGAGCCTGTTATTATTTAGGAAGAAGAAACCAAAGAAATACAAAATATCAGAATCTCACTTCTAAAATAAAACATCTAAAAGTACAATGCCTGAGTATCTTCTTGACACTGAAGAGAGCCTGCATGGAATGGTCCTAGGAGGAATTACATGGAAAGAAAATCTTGCAGTGGATTAACATTACCAAAATCTGCTCTGCATGCATACAGGAAGGAAAATTACAAATATTCTTCTTTGTGTAAAAACTTTCCTTTTTATACCTGTTTGGAAAAAGACTCTGGCAATTGTAGCGCGACACAGTGGACAT
This sequence comes from Mystacornis crossleyi, assembly GCA_013400655.1. NCBI lineage: Eukaryota > Metazoa > Chordata > Aves > Passeriformes > Timaliidae > Mystacornis > Mystacornis crossleyi. Next base: position 7,796 of record VYZQ01010279.1, read on the forward strand.
GGAGTGCTGGCTGGATTGTCTTTGGCAAGCATCCTTAAGCAAGGTTCACAAAAGATGTGGTGGCATGGATAACACATGTAAGGATTGAAATAAACATCCAGACACACGGCACAGAGATAGCTTTCTTTATCTCCTCTGAGTTCATGCTCATCCTCTGTATGCAGGTTATCATCTGCAGGCTGCAAGAAGAAAAAGAGAATATATTTTCACATTCAGGTTGTAACTATTTTTGATAAAGCAATTGTCTGGAAGGTCACTTTAAGTAATGCTTAAGAAGATGGTATGCACAGGTGATACTCTAAAATTTAATACAGATTACTTTTAACAAGATGATGAAACATAAAACAGGAATGTTAGAAAAACTTATCTGTGGGAAAGGAGAAGAAAAATCAGAAGACAGTAAAAGAATGAAGTAATAAAACCAAAAGGGGTGAATAAAACTGTATTATGATCAGATTTGTTCCTTCAAAATTAATTTCAACAATTTATATGTAACTACATTACAAAAATCGTAGAAACACAGAATGGTTTGGGTTAAACAGGACCTTAAAGATCATCTAGTTTCTACCCTCCAGCCATGTGCAGGACACCTTTCACTAGATGAGGTTGATCAGAGCTCCATCCAACCTGGCCTCGAACACTTCCAGTGATGGTGCATCCACAACTTCTCTGGGCAACATGTTCCAGTGCCTCACCACCCTCACAGTAAAGAATTTTTACCTAATAGCTAATCTAAATTTACCCTCTTGATGTTTGAAGTCATTCCCCCTTTACATACCCTTGTAAATAGCCTTTCTCCATCTTTCTTGTGGGCCCCTTCAGGTACTGGATGGCCACAATTATGACACCCTTAAGCCTTCTCTTTTCCAGTTTGTACAAACCAAATTCTCAGTCTTTACTCACAAGAGAGGTGCTCCAGCCCTCTGATTATTTTCCTGGCCCTCGTCTGAACCTGCTCTAAAAGGTCTGTGTCCTTCCTGTGCTGGGACCCCAGCACTGGATGCAGCACTGCAGGTGGGGTCTCACCAGAGCAGAGCAGAGGGGCAGAATCCCCTCCCTGGCTCTGCTGGCCGCACTGCTCTGGATGCAGCCCAGGACACTTTTTGGCTTTCTGGACTATGAGTGCCCATGGCTGGGTCATGTCCAGCCTCTCATCCATCAGCACTCCCAAGTCCTCTGGGCAGGGCTTCTCCTGATCCTTTCATGCCTCAGCCTGTACTGATATCAGGGCTTGCTCTGACCAGGTGTAGTGTATTTCGCTTGGTCTTATTAAACCTCATGAGATTCCTGTACACCTACTATTTGAGGTTGTCCATGGTCCTCTGGATGGCATCCCATTCTTCAGGTGTGGAAATACCTTTACTTTGCCAAGAAAGGAAAAGCAAAATAAAAATCTCTAAAAATAAACTGTGGATTGTTCTGCTTTTGAAATGTAATTTGTGAAGGTCATGTTCCAGCAAGAGTGAGTTCGAAACAAGCCACAACTTTATTACTACAAAGCACAATATAAACATCAGAGTAGAGTAGGAACTCCTAACATCTTTGGTAACTGCTTGCTTTTGCCAGCACATATGCTTCAAACTTCCTTGCACTGATATATTTGTAGGAAGACATAGTAGGACTTCCCAAATGGCGTGTATACCATATGAATGTAACAACTTGTGTATATTGCCATATTCCTGTTTTGCTCTTGTAAGATGACTAAACCTTTCCAAGTAATCTGAAAATCTAGTATTAATGGCACTCAGGGTTTTTGACTGTCACGGTTTAGGAATGGTACTCCTCAATTTAGTACTCCCACTGAGACTCTCCAAACCACGTGCCACTCACTTGTTCCCCACCCCCTGCAGAGGCCTGGAGAGGAGAACGGGAAGCACAAAACATAAAGATCACAGGCTGAGATAAGAACAATTTACTGGGAATGGCAATGAGATTAAGAAAATTAACAGTAACAGCAACAATACTAATGGCAGAAAGTGTAAGAAAAAACCCCATTATTGCTCACTGTGGAAACCCCTGACAATATGTAATACCCCACTGCCCCCTCCAGCTCAGAACTGACATTGTCCAGCCGGTCACTCCGGCTCAGAACTGGCACCATGCTTATTCAACTGGAAGGAAGCCCTTCTCTTCCTTCCAGAGACTCCCTTAACCCAAGAGACTCCCTTACCCTGACTCCAGCAATGACGTGAGGTAGAAGAGAACAATCCTGCAGGTCCTAGCCATGCTCCCTCCTGGCTGCTGCAAAAGTTAACCCTATCCTGACTGGAATCAGTATACTGGCTTAAAGAAAAAAAAATTTTTTTTCATCTTTATGAGGCCAGTCAGGAGAAATTTACTATGCTCTACTTCCTCTATCCATCTATCTATCCAGCATTTGTTTCTGTTTCTGGTTTTCTCTTTCACAGCTCACAGAACCCAATATAGTCCAATATCCAAGAGACCCACCAGGAAAAACAAAGACAGAAGCATATGAGATGCTGCTGAGTGTCAAAACTCTTCTCTCCCACCCCTTACTCTAAACTCCCAATCCTTGCTTCCCCTGACCAGCTGTGGTGGGAAGTGATAGAAAAGCTTTAGTGGGTGCCTGGAATCCAGCCAGGGTCAACCTGCAACACTACATATAACAGAGGCCACTTTTGACAATCATGACAGACCACTACTGCCTGACACTGGTACCAAACGTTAATAACAATTGTTAATACTGGTAATATTGTTAGTACTGGTTAATTGTGGTTACTGTAGTGTTATGGGGTGACTTTATGCTGTTATATCCCCATTACCGATCTATGTCCAAACCATGATTTCTGTGCCTTTAAATGGAGCCCGAGAGAGAAGAGAGGAAAAGAAGCAGTTTGGTGTTCCAAGGACACCGAGATTAGGAGGGGAGTTCTTTTCTCTCACCTGGGCTCAGTTTTCTTCTTCTCGCTCTCAGCTCACTTTTTCTTTGGAGAGACAGAGAAAGGGAGACGGAAAGGGATATTTTTTTTT
>VYZQ01010280.1:0-20270 GCA_013400655.1 Mystacornis crossleyi
TGCCCTTCCAAGTGTCCACCTCAATGCTCATGCCCCCACCAGGGTCACCTCCTCACCCTGGAAATTATGTGTGTGTGTATTTAGGCAAATTCTTAACAACAACATCAAGATATCATGAAGAATGATATTTGATCTGAAGGCCTGTTACCTGTAGAGTCAGGGAATAGATAAATTCTCTCCCATCATGTTCTCACTACTCTTCACGGGGAAGAGATTATCCTGAACCACCAGCACTGCAGTGCCTACCCATGGAACAGGGCTCCTTTCCTCTCTCCTCACCGAATCCCAGAGGCTCAGGCACTGTACCACAACTGCCTTTAGGATAATTACTTGAAAAAGTGCCTGATCTTTTAGACTTTTGAGTTCTTGCTGTCCTAAACATTTTCTGGAACAAGCTCTTACTCTGCTCAAGAAAAGATTTCTAATTCAATAGTAATAATTTTCTGAGAAGATATTCAGGGATGAGACAAAAAATTACTGAAGGAAATTGCTCTGCTTTCAACCAGGCTTAAGTATTGGGTGCAAACCAAAATGTGGTCTAGGTAATTCTCATTCTTGCATTCACAGAACACTATTCTTGAACTAAGGAATGTGAATTAGCAGTATGACAACTCTGATACTTGGCACTTTCTTTCTATAAAGTGAACTGCAACAATTTTATCCCTGAAGTGATGCTTTTGATCAATCTGTGGAGAATATTTTCCCCTTGGAAGTGGAATATAATTCTGACAAGTTTTCTTATTATTACTTGTCATTTCCAGTGAGGCATCCTCTTTAATTATAATTAAAATCCATTGAAATTCAAAAGTACTTACGAAGGAATTGAATTTTAAATATTTGAGTCTTTCAGGTACTTCATAACTTGAGTTTTTGTACCATGGGAGACAACCCAGAATGTATTTATCTCATAGTTGAAATACAATCTTTTAGAAGAAAAAAATCTGATTAGAGGTAGTGAAGGCAGACACCACTCTATAATATCTCTTTTGTTTTGGTGAAGACTTCAATAGTTTAATTTATTTCATTAATCATGCTGTTCAGGCTGTTAACTGAAATGCTGATTTGTTTGAGCTAAAAATTCAAGAGTGAGGCCAGAGATTTCAGAAGAATAAGAAATATACAGAAAAATTCCAAGTTAGACTGGCCTCTTCCAAGTCACGTAATGTGGTTTTTTATAACTATTCTGTTTTACTTTCATTCACTGAAAGCTAGAGGGCAACATTGTTTCAAAAGACATAGCAAAAGCACATCACTAACTGCAAGAAGTTTTGAGCTAATAAAAGTCTTTGTTCTGACATGTTCTTTAATTAAGTTGAGACACTTGCCTAAAAATGTCCACATCATTCTCTGTGGTCCACTTAATAAGGTATTTTAAAACTGGTCTTTTAATGTCCAGTGATCGGTAGGGATTTATGATGCTTGTGGATTGGATAACGGGTAGCAATATTCATGATGGAAGATGTGTTCTCTGGCCAGTGATAAGAAGAAAGTTAATTTAGCAAACAGTATTATTTAGAGAAAAGCTTTCTGATAGTGCAGGTGCAGGACAACCAACCAACCAACCAAGGCTGGAGACATCAAGAGATTAGAAGTGACCACAATTAGGTGAGAGCTGCTTTCCCTTTTATACAAATCATGTTTAACTGAAAATGCAGCAGCTTCAGAGTTCACTTAAGCCGGTATCATGCTGTTTACTGCCTGACCTGAATGTGTTTACTACAGTTCTGAATCTGTTCAATGTTCTTTGGACAAAATGATGTGATGCATAATAATTAATTAATTTGTCCTTTTAATGGATTAAGTAACTCTCTTGTTTTACTCTAAAGTGAGATTTTTTTTTTAATAGATGGTCACAAAAGATATTTTGTGGAGCTATATGAAGTTTTTTGAGCTTCATGAGGTTGACAAAATGTCCCATCTCCAAGTAACCAGGACATTAAAGAGATTGAATAAAACTTTCAAGTAAAAAACAATCTCAGCCTCTAGCAATAAATTCTACTGTTGTGCATTTGGCATCCAAACACACAGAAGCAGATCAGTTGAATCACCACTCCATGGAAAGTGAGCTCATAAACTGTATGGCTGGATCATCATGATCCACTTGGAAAAGAAATAAACACTTTAAAAAATCAATCCTCAGTTCTAACAGGAATAAAACCTGAAGTTGCAGAAATGATCCTTATGAAAGTGCTTCTCAAGTAAAGTGTTTGGAAATACTGACTTGAGGTCCAACAAATCTGCCTCTTTCTTCCTTTTTTTCCCCTAATTGCTTTATTTTTATTTATTTTTTTTATTTTGGATGTCTGGTTCTAAATTAAATTATTCAAATACATGAAATACTCTGGTTTCAACATAACAATTTATTGTAATGAAATAAGTTCTTAGCAAAAAATGTTATGACTATGGTAACTTGGTAATAGTTGCTTATGGTGAATACATTTTAATTTTTGGTTAAAAAGGGTTTTTGAGATGTTAGTGCAAATTGCTTCTGAAATATGCAAAACTGAAAATTAGAATAATGTCTCCCTTACAGAGACAAATTAACTGAATAAATAAAAATGTCAAGTTGTAATTTAATTTCAGACTGGTTTTATCTCAGTGTTTTTATTCTAGTTAGATATTTTATACACATTTTTAGTGGATTTTGAGAGCATTAAAAGGCTTAATATATTTTTATTTTTTGTTAATCAAGACCTGATAAAATATATAGTATATTACATTGTTCAATGCTTTAAATATATATTTATATAGAAGTTCACTCATCCCATTTATTTTATATTATCTCCCAAATGCTTTAATTGTCCCTGTTGATTTTACTCCACAGGAATCTTGCAAGGATTATTCCACCATCATCACTCAGAGTTCTATCTGTTAATCACTGAATTAAGAAGTTTAATGAGTATATTAATTTCCCTTCATACTACTCATGCTGAAAAACATATAGGTGTTTAATATTTTTATATGAAACAATTNTAACATTGTAGCACATGGTACCAGAGAAGGAGGTACAGATAACCAGAGGCTAGATTTCAAGGTCAGCTGAAACTTTGTTCTGGTATAAAAATGATACCTGTAGTGAACTCAAGTAGAGTCTATTGAGCATAATGCTTATTTTAGATAATCAGCTTTGCCTAAATAATTCTGGTTTTATTAACAGATTTTAAGCATCCTTTGAGTCTTAATGGAAGATGAAGTCATTAAAGGTGAAAACATCTGAATCAGGCTTTCTTTTTTCAAAATAAATAGAGGGAAAGTCATTGTCTTTGCACATTAGTAGTTTTTAAAATTAGTCTGCTGATACGAGAAGAATAAGATTCTGAATATCACTTTTGATTTTATATGTCCAATTGCTGTTCATACCTACATAACATGAAAGTTTAATTTTGGCTCATTTCAACACACACTGCTATTTTATTTTATTTTGTTGGTTTTTCTTTTCTTTTTTTTTCTTTTTTTTTTTTTTTNGATACATAAATGGAAGCAAACATAAAACCAGAAGTCAGTGAATATCTTTTCAAGTGAGAAGGATGTATGCGGGTCCCACAATTTCACAAGATGTAAATGTTAATCTAGTATGATTTAAAAATATATATATCACAGAATGTTGTTTCAAGAATTGTAGCAGTTCTCCCAAACATGCACTGACAACAAGAGAAAGGTGTGGTTTTTAGATCTTATGTTCCAGCCCGCATTTTGGTAAGGATTAGCTAATGTGCATTCAGTTCTCTGATTTCATAATAAAGGAGTCTAATTAAGAGTGATTTAATTATACGATTTCCAGTTCAATTTCTGATTATGTTCAGAGGGGATGACTTCAAGGAAAATCCTTTCATAGGTTTGTTTAAGTAAATGAAGTTGAGATTTTTAAATTTAAGGAACAAAAAAGCACTATATAAAAGAATATTTCCTTGCTATCCCCAACCTGTTCATGCTTTATAAATGTCACTTTCTTTCTGTAGCATTGTATTTCTAAATTTAAGCTCAAAAGTACTACACTTTTTTGATAACATAAATCAAGGTGCTCTTGTAGGCAAGAGATAATTGCAAGTTTGCTGTACTTCATTAAGCCAGTACTCTCATACTGTCACACAATTTAATAACTTTTTTCTATCCAGTTAGAGTATTTTCATGTTTGCTTTTTTTCCTCACTCCATTTCCAGCTTTTTCATCACCCTTAGTATAGAGACTTATCATTTTACACCGAACAACAATCATATAATTGCAACAGTTTTAACTAGCTCTGTCACAATTTCTTACTATCTTTTTTTGTAAATTAGCATGACTGTAATATGTGTCATCAAAAAACTCAATAGAATCCCATAACCTAGAAATTACTGTGTAAGAATAATTGAAGAATTAGCTATTTGCCATTCTTCTTCCAGGCCAGAAATTTAGTGATCCTACCTATTTCCTTCTTACATACAAGCATTACATCCTGGAAACATACCCTTATTGCATACCAATTTTGCGCTTTTTGCAGCATGGCATGCAACTAGGAAAAATATTTCCTTGTAAATGATTCATGTGATATGCAATTAAATATCCACACAATAATTATATAGTGGCTCTAAATTAATGTAAGTATTAGGTATCATTGAGCTATTACCAATTTTTAGATACTTGGTACCTGAAAATCCTTCCCTGAAAGATTGACAACATGTAGTGTATTTTCACTGTTCCTTAAACCCGGTAATTTCTTTCATTATGCAATTATTAACAACTGATGAAAGCAGTCCTGGAAAACAAAAGTAATACAACTGACCAACCAAACAAAAAAACAAAAAACAAAANAAAAAAAAAAAAAAAAAAAAAACAAAAAAAAACCCAAACCAAAAAAAACCCCAAAACCCACCCCAAATAAAAAAAAGGAGGAGAAGGGATATTTTTGGAGGAATATTATTTTGAATGTTTTTTGTTGCAGTGAATAACTGCAGGTTTGGTTTCCATTTCCAGATGAAAATACATGAAACCTGGCAAGTTTCTCCAAAGAGGTCTGTGGCCAGACACAGCATTAATGTAAGCAGTAGAATCGTTGATTCAGCAATATTCTGAGTGAAGCTGACAATTGATTTTTAACTATCCGTATGTGACTTACCATAAGCAACTGGCTCGTTGTGATGAAGAGAAAAGGTAACATGGCATCTCAACTGTGCCATGAGCAGAGAAGGCAGCTTGTGCAGCACCTGAGCCAGAACTGGGGAATCCATTTGTCTAAATACAGCTCTCAGCCCTCCTCACCTTCCCATGCCAGGAAAACCCTGGCAGCAAGACTGCCTCCTTGCTTTGTTCTCTGTGGTGTCAGTGGGGCAGCTGTGCCGTGTGGCTCTCGAGACGGTGATTGCAGTCTCCATGTGGGCTCTGACTGCTGCTCTATGAAAGATTAACACCTCCAAGATCTGTGTCTGATACATAAATTACTCACGGAACGATGTCACATAGAGGTATGAGTAAGCTCATCTTACAGCGTTGACTTCAGTTCCTTCTTCTTTTACAAGGGGACTACTGATGGTTACACAGTGAGAAAGGGGGAAGGATTAGCACGTGATCATCTTTCCTCTCCATTAAGCTGATGCACTTTGGCTTCACTTTACAATGCACGGCATGGTGGAACAGAGTCTCCTGCGGAAAGAGCACAGCCTATGGTGCTGCTATGGTTAGACTCACTCACATAAATGTCTGGAATTTGCTTACTGCCTCGGACTTTGCTAGAAAGGTGTTTTAGATACAGCAGTGATAATTAAGCAAAAAATTCTGTTTAACTCATGAAAAGATCCCAGTGAAAACCTTTTAAACTAGTAAATTCAAAATTAGCTAATATTTTATCTAGGGTATATCATGAAAAAAGAAGACAAAAGGACTCAAATTCGTTAAAGACAGAACCATCAATTTCTGTGTTTCTAATTTATTTAATTTTGTCATGACTTAATAGTTTTTACATTTCTCTATTCTTGCATTTCCATTTTAAACAAATGAGCCATATTCTATGGAAAGTTATAAACTTCAGCCTACATATGTCAGGACTATAAAGACTCAAAGCAATTTCTGGTGTTTCTTGTTTGTTTGTTTTATGTGGTTCCTATTTTGCCCATTTGTAATTTAAAAAATTCTTTCAAGAATTTACTGCTTTTAAGCATGGTTTATTCATAACTGGTGTGTGAAGTTTTTTCAGAATAGAAAAAAAATAGATGCATGTAGTGCAAATTCAGAATGTCTCAAAGCAAGTTTTGAAAGACAGGTCTTCATTTGTTGTGTCGCTTGAATCTTTACACACCTGTTAATAGTACTTCACAGTAGTTTTCTGCTCTTTTCTTCTCTCTTTTCCTGTTAAAAATCAATCATAGGGATGTCCATAAGGAAGAGAGCTCTTTCTAAATGCTAAAGAATATACTGATAATTATTTCTCTTATACCTATAATAAGAGAAAAAAAATTGAAATATTTAATCATTGGTTATAGAAAGGTTACAACTAAAGCATCCTTCCTGAATTCAGATCTGTTAGATGAAAAACTACTAAGATTATTTTATGTTTAGGATAGGTCATCTCAGAAAACCTAAATCTTGGGGGATTTAATTGAAAATCCCAAGGTAACAACTTTTGCATCATTCACTTTTTTATAATCTCTACTTAACTGAAATGTTGGTATCAATACTTCAAAGCTATTTTTTGTGATCATAAACAGCTAACCAAAACACTTACCAAATTCGGGCTTAAACAGGACTCATGAAGGAAGGATTTTTTTGGTTTTTTCTCTGCCTCCTGGAAAAGCACTGGAAGATTTTTTTTCCTCAGCTGGGGATACTTAGGATAAGCTTGTCTGTTTCAAAGGGCAGACAGAGNCTATTTTTTGTGATCATAAACAGCTAACCAAAACACTTACCAAATTCGGGCTTAAACAGGACTCATGAAGGAAGGATTTTTTTTGGTTTTTTCTCTGCCTCCTGGAAAAGCACTGGAAGATTTTTTTTCCTCAGCTGGGGATACTTAGGATGAGCTTGTCTGTTTCAAAGGGCAGACAGACTGTATTTGATGCAAGTTTCTGTGCAAAACCTCTTAATACTGGAGATCACACAAGTGTTTTCTAAAATGCCCCTCCATGACTCAAATCCCAGCAGCTTTGTATCCATAGTTTATAAAAAGAAACCAAAACCAAAAGAACCAAAATGCCAAACTGTGTGATTTTTGTGTATGTTCCCTTGCCAGGAAGCTGTTTCTGCTCTTTCATCTCCAGTCATTTTGACATGGAAAAGTTAGCTCCAATTAAGCAAGGAATTTCCAAACTACAAAGTATTTCCCTGTTAAACATAAAACTGGGTGAAATTCCCTGCTGTTCTGTGAAACCCAATGTGATCGCCAGTAATCCCCCAGGCTGCCTCTGCTCTTCTGGTGATAAAAACCAGGAGTGTTTTGTCTGCCTGCTATTTTGCTGTTTTGTTGGCTGATTCAAAGAGTTGTGTGCTCCCTGTTTTCAAAATTAATTGTTGCCTTCCATAATTCTTGATGGGGAAAAGCCTCTTCTATGAATAGTCTCTGCAGTCTATCTGAAAAGCTTTCAAAACTGACAAATATTTCAGGACTTTTGTTTAATATAGGAATATTTCAGATCTTCCACAGAGGTCTCATATTCAGGAGATACATAAATACTGCTGAAAATGCATCTGCAAATGATGCCATATAAGTGATGATTTTCTTTGTCTTGTCATTATTTTTTTACTTAGTATTAACAACTTGCGAAAAAGAACAAGCAGCACATTTGCATGAATCATGTTCATTATTTGACAAAAAATGAGAGATTTTTCTCCAGTTTTCACAAGGTTATATTTCTGCAAAATAACAATGGTATGGTGGTCTTTGTAAAGGTTGACAGTTTAATAGTTGTTTCTAACTGAAATTAAGATTTTACTTAGAGTTTTCATGATCACTGGTCATGATCATTTTGGACTAAAAACTTATTATCAATGCTGATGCATTACTCCTCAGTACAAGAGGTATTGTATGGTATATTTCCATGGCTTATCAAGGTCTTTTAATTAGATAGAAGATCTGCTCACACAACAAGCTGCAGGCAAATATTTTCTGCTAGTTTCAGCAGAAGAATTTCCATCAAGTGAGAGATCACTGAAGTGAATCAAGAAAGGATTCGGTGAATCACTTTTTACAGAAAGGTACACACAAGCGGTCTTAAATTGTCAGGCTCATGTAGAAAGGTGCCTGTTGTTTGTTTCCAACCCAGAGCAAATTTCATTTTAACAGAAAAGTAAATTATGTTATTAATCATCTTTTTTAGGCAAATAATGTTCATGATGAATAAATGTGTTTAGAGGAAACATGTGGTAACTAGTTTTTAAATTATTAGTCTGCTTTATTAACTGTCAAAAAAATGAGAAAGGAATTGTGCATGATTTTATAATTTCTAAGTAGAAAGCTGTGTTCCAGTTGTTTTCTCAAGGATTTTAATTCTTTTTGGAACCTTCATCCTCATTCAGGCAATTGGAATACTTCCAGACATTGGCTGCAGAAACAGAGATACCTTAAAATATAAAATAATCTAGAGGAAAGACAATAAAATTCAATTTTAGAATTTGTTTCTTTCTCACATTCCACTTCCATACTCTTAATCACTGCTTAGCTTTCTTAACATCAGCCTTGTTTGTCTAAAGACGTAAATAAGTATTCTCTCAATTTCTATTTGTTTTAAACTTTGTGTGGTTTGGTATTTACCCAAAAGCTAAATTTTTTTAAACCACTTCAATGAAATCAAATATTAAGTATAATTTATGCATATAACTTCACGCAAAGTCAATAGTTAAACAAATTGGAATCATATTTATCAATTTATCCTATACCATGAAAAAAACCCAAAACATACCATTCAGCAGAACAGTCAAAATAAATATTTTCTTTTAATTGTTGTTTGTCTTTCATATTTATTGCTTTGCTATTTCTATGAACCTTATTCATAGATGTGCTGTGTGTTGTTGGATAGGATCAGCAGTCTGCATTCTCTGATGAGCACCTTGCTGTTAGTCTTGGCAGCACTATTCCTGCATGAGCACACATTTAATGGAACATGGAAGAGTTTCAGGAGGATGAGCCAGGTCATCTCAACCCCAGTACCCAGCCTGTTTGTATAAGGCAAAAGGTTTTAAATCCTCTTAGAAAAAAGAATTGAAATGTGATTTCCAAATGACTTCTAAATGCTTTGACTGTAAAAAATTAGATTAAAAAGGAAATGTTTATATGTGTAACTGACAATCACTGGAATAAAAATCACTTGTCCCTCTGCCAGGTACAGCAAATTCCAGCTCTGAACCATAATTTTAAGGCGGCATCTCTGTATAACCATGCTGAAGAAATATTTCAGTTTAAACAACCACTTATCCTGGTGTATTGGGTTCAGCAACTCCATGTTCATTTTTGTTAATACTCTTTTGAGTCAACCAAATCTCCTAATAAGTAAGAAACCTAAGGCTAATTTAAGGATGTGAATATTTTACAGGGGTCAGGCACATATGAGGGATGTTGTTTTGGTAGTTCTGCCTCTCCTCTCTCTTTGATTATTAACACTACCCTAATTTTAAGAAAATCTCCAGACTCCAGTAATCTTATGTTTTCCTCTTCTTGTTTGACGGCATAACGTTGGCCTACTAGATTATTACGTGCTTCATATTTCCGTTTCTTTCCATGATTTAATGCAACAAGAAATATAATTTATTCCTGGCTACCAACTCTTTTCATGAGAACAATATAATTTGCAGTCTGGCATTTATACTCTGTTCATATCAATAATGAGCATAAGGAGTAGAAGAAAAGGATTAACACATTGGGTTAAAAAGCCCTTTGGGGAAAAATCTAAACACCCTTTACATGATCTCTAATTTTATATATATATTGACTTCAAAAATACTACGTACTTACACAGTCCTAACAACAAGTAAATCCTGTCAACACACCTGCAACACAGCTACAAAATAGTCCTATGTTCTTTCTACTAGATGGTCCTTTTTTTTTTGCAACAATATCGGGTTCCATTTTGACATTATGGTTATAATTGTTGTTAATAAAGGGGAAAGGAGAATAGGGGTATCACAGTCCATGACTGTATAATAACAATGCCATAATTAAATTAGTCTTGCTTCAACATTTAAAAACCCCTGAACAAGATTATATCAGGAAAAACCCCAAACAAAAATATATCAGATCATTTTACCATTGGCTTGTCTAAGTGATGTAGTTGTAGATATTCAATAGTTCCACTTTTTAATTTGGTAATGGAAAAATTCAGCAGCCTGTGGCATACATGAGATCAAACTTCATGGTCTCAATGATCATCTCTGAACAGCCTGGTAATCTATATGGATGAATAATTTTCTTGGGGTCTGATTTACTGTACCATTTTTTTCTGAAAAACAGTTCTTAAAACATTGTATAAAATATGAACTTGTCTGACACCAAATTTCTTGAAACCAGTCATTAAGATTTATTATTTCCATTATGAATAATGTCTGTTATAAAAGAAGAAAAACATGACTGTAAGGCAAGCATATATTTTCTGTCATAGCACAGCAGTTTGTCTTCAATGACTGATGTTGTTTGCAGTTTGGGAAAGTAATAACAGAGAAACAGCAAGTAAGAATTGTATTTTTAGCAGGAACTCATTGTTCATTGTTTACATTATTTTCATTCTTCGATAAAGTGAATGCTTATTATTGTCAATAGTGACAACCAAAAGCCACCTGACCTCTTCTTGTAGCCTAATAAAACTACAAGCATTGGTGAAAAAGTCATAATGTAAAAAGCATTTACAACAGGCCTCACCGAAATGTACACATCATGGCATATCTTATGAAAAAAACTTCCTTAGTAAGATGTAATTGTCTCCTTGAGCCCTGTGTGCAGTTTGGGCACCACAATATAAAAAAGACATTAAGCTATTAGAGAGCATCCAAAGGAGGGCCATGAGGATGGTGAAGTGAGGAAGTCTTATGAGGAGGTCACTTGGTTCAGCCTGAAGGAGACAGATGAGAGACCTCAGTGAGGTCTTCAGCATCTTTATGAAGGTAAGCTGAGAGGCAAGTACCAATCTCTTCACTCTCCTGACCAGTGACAACACTCAAGGAAAAGGTATAAAGCTGAGTCAGGAGAGGTTTAGGTTGGGTATCAGGAAAGCGTTCTTCACCCAGAGGGTAGTTTGGCATGGAACAGTCTCCACAGGAAGCTGTCACAGCACCAAGCCTGACAGACTTCAAGAAGTATTTGGACAGGGCTCTCAGGCACAGGGTGTAACTCTTGGGGATGGTCCTCTGCAGAGTCAGGAGTTGGAATCAGTGGTTCTGATGGATCCCTTCCAACTCAGTATATGCTGTGATTCTGTGGTTCCCTTCTTAATGAGTATCGTGGGGATGGTTCGTATCCCATAACCATTTCGTTTCTGTTTTGTGTCTAGAAGTACCGGTGCCCCCCCACCCCCCACCCCAGCTCGGGAATATCGTGATGGACGAACGGCGGCCTGGGATCCTGCGGGAGGTGGGGGCCAGGGGCTGCTCGTCCTTCCAGTGGGGTGATCAACACAGCTGCCACGTGGCACGGTGGGTCTGACGTGAGGTCCTGGTCCCCTGTNAAAGGAGCCGAGGCCTCCTCTCTTCCCCGTCAGCGGAGAGGCGGCTGCGCTCGGGCCACAGCGCCCCCTGCCGGCCGTGAGCGTCACTGCCCCGAAGGGGAAAGGGCCCGCGGCCGGGAGAGGCTGCGCTGGGTCTGTGCTTCTGTTTGTTCCTGCTGCTGTTTGTTTGTTTGTTTGTTTGTTTGTTTGTTTGTTTGTCTTGTTTTATATATATACATCTATACTAGTAAGGTCTGACAGTTCAATATATAGCATTTATTTATGGTTTTCCCATGCTGTGTGGGCATTCTGTTTGTCAATAAACGGTTGGCGTTTTTTCGCTTTCATCCACTAGTATTAATTTCCTATTGGCAGAAAGGGATTGTTGGAACCCTTAGAGGAAGCACTCATTTCAGTGTGTTTTCTCCCAAACTTGTCTCTAAACTGAAACTGAGAAACAGTTGGAAGGTGACTTTCAGACTCACCATTTCACCCGTTTTTAAAGGCTATGAGGACATAATGCTGGTTTGACTTAGGAGTTAACAACCTCATGAGCTGGCAGCAGCTCAGCTCCTCTGGAGGCAGGCTTTACTTCTTCCTTCTCATCTGATCTCGTTCTCCTGTTAACTCTTTGTATTGACAGGAACCTGTTCCATTCTCTTCTCTCTCTTCACCCTGCTCTGTTCAGAGAAGTGCAACTGCAGTCAGCAACTACATAGACATTTCCCACCTGGTATAAATTCTCAAAACAAGTAATTAAAGTCCAGCCTCATTTTTCACCCCTCACCCTTGCATTGTTTGAGAAACTGAATTGCTAATGATTCTGGGAAACCTGAACTACTGCTACCTACAGTTAGCTAATAGCAGGCAATATTCTCAATCTGTTTTGTGACCTTGGAGGTTTGTGATCATCTGTTTGAGAAGGGAATGAAATTCAATGTTTCCCCACCACCAAAAAGTTATGAGCAATTTTCTGTGAAGTATCCCTCTGGAGGAGTCTGTGGTGTGTTCTCATGTGCTTATTTGCTCAGACCATCAAGGGAGCTGGGAACTTGCACTGTAGGTGATGCAGGGAAATACAACACTACAGGAAGCTCTATGAGCAAGTCCCATACCAGGTTCCAGAATTCACAGTTATTTATTTCCAGGGGTCCTCTTCTCTTTGGTCTTGCTTTGTATATTATTGCAAAGCCAGAGATTGTTGCCATCTCATCTTTTCGATTCCTTGGCGATCAACAGTGTTTATCAGTGACCTGTACCAGTGCTGCCTGTGAGCAGTGGAGGGTAAGGAAAAAGCTGAATGAGAGGACAGATAAGTACAATTCTTTGTGCCCTCTCAGCTTTCTGGCTCAGCTCCAATGTACAGCTACAGAACATGGTCTGTGATCCCTCAGGGTGCCTGTGGTGGCATCAGGAAAGATGTAGGCAAAGGTCTTCAAAATTAACACAAGTATTTCCATCACAAATACAGCTTAGAAACCAAAGTAACTGAACACAATTTGTTCTATGCAAAACATTCTGCAGCTGAACACACCATTTTACTAAAAAACCCCAACACTAGGACTGAAAACATGATGTCATGTTTCAAAATAACACTGTGTGCTATTACAATATATATGTTTAAGATGATGAAACTTTTATCAACCCTATGATGATTCTATATAGTAGTGGGAGGTTTTTACCATGGATTCCAACCACTTATCAGTGAAAAACTCTATGTGAATATCTCTAAGTAAGTGTCTAAAATAGTTTCATCTAATAGGATGAAAGAATTACAGAAAATTACTTTACACAGAATACAGTAGTGTGCTGTTACAATATATTTCAAAACATAATTTGTATAATTTGTATATCTATAACACAATTTAGATTTGTTTCTTTGCTATAACACAGTTCTAGACAAACTTTCCAAAGCAAAAGTCAAAGAGCACGTGAGAAGCAGAAGAAATAAATTTGTAATAAAAGGCTAGTGTTCTGTATAGATAGTGAATGAAACTCTAGGAGCATGAGTATTTTTCATAATAATTTTTCATAGTAAAGCTACATGTCATTGTAATAAAAATATGTCTTTAAATTAGTGACATTTGCAAATTGGTTTCAGATTTATGAGAAAGCTGTGCTGGTGGGAAATAATCCAAGAAAAAAAGCTCAGAAATGTTAATTAGAAAGTACAATTCTTGTTGTGTCTTGAGCTACCAGAAATATCTGCTAATTGCTACCAGTCATCTCCTTTCACTGCAAGCAGATCTAATTAATTTCAAAACACCCTTGAATTTCAGAGCCTGTATTTCTAGGTTTCAGAAAATTTATTTGCTCTTGAAGGCTTTAATAAAAGCTCACATATCATCTGAATCAGGTAGATGTTTTAAAATAGATCCCATTTTAGGTAGATCCATGGCCCATTTTCCTTCCCATACACTTCTTTCTTAATATAAAATAATTTTCATACACAACATACCTGATATAAATCTTTGAAATAAGTGTGTTTGTATCTAGGAAATTTTAACTCGTGCATAACATACGCAGAGATAATTCTAAAAGATGGCATCTATTTATATACATTTTGTTAATCACTTACCTCCCATGAAGGTGAATTATTACAGAAATTAACTGTATGCATGACATATTTTACATTCTATGCATTGTGTGGCCCTTCTGAATGAAGTATTTCTAAATGAAGTATTTCAACTTCATTTCTATTTTGTGCTTAAGAATTACCCTAGAACAGGATGCAGAACAGTTCCCTCTGCACATTTAAAAAATTTAGAACAAGCATTTGGACACAAGGGTTTTGTTTAGAATTATGTCTAACATAAGCAAGTTCTATCTGTCAGTTGTTTGAGAAGCACATTTGGGTGGGGGATAAGAATTCTTAAACACAACTGTACATTAAACTCAGATGAAAGTGATACTAGGTGAAAGTGTGAAATCAGGTGTTTGCTAGTTGGTTTGTTTGTTTATTACCTGCAGAAATTACAAGTGTGGTGAAGGTGTGCAACTTTTTCCAAGCTTGCTTTACTGTGCAAAGGCAGACTTTGGATCCCCATTTAAATATGTTTGAGAGACTGTTAGCTTTAGACGTCTGAATAGTCAAAGTGTGCAGTGAGTAATCACAAAATGTGCTTCCCTTCAAGTATCTGGCCAATGATCTCCCTTTTAGCCTGAAGCAATAATTGTGCATTTTAACAGTTCATTTGCTTTCACTACACTACTTGCTTCTTAGCACACTGGATTTTACGCTGTTTTGAAGAAAAACCCTTGTGATGGTTGAAATGAGCATTTATATGAAATGTGGTGCAATGGAAGAAATTCTGATACTGGCTGTGCACATTTTTACATGGATAAGAAGTATCTATGGATGCCACCTCTTAAAGGATTTATTTTTATCTCTTCTCTTGTAGAAATGATGGATGTAGGTGCCGTATTTACCCTATAATAGTATTTTCCCAAGTATTGCTTTTTCAAATACAAATACAGCCATAAAACAAATACTCTCTGTGGGCTCTCAGCACCAAATTAGAGAGAGGGTAAAGTTTACATAGCACTCCAACTGGTGACCAACTACAAGAATCATTTCCCAAATCGATAAAGAAAGGAAAATAAATAAGCATACTAACTTCTAAGCAGTTCTTTGGCCCAAGGAATTACATGAAGATAATGTAGCATTAATAAGACTCCTACAAAGTTATGCAATCAGCTTCTGCTGCAAAATGTCAGTCTGTACAAGATTAGTATAAGGGATGAACTGAGGCTGTAGCCTCAAGAGGCGGCATAGCTGGGGATTATAAACATGCTCCTATTCAGTTTAAATACAGTATAGAGAAATTAACCTTATTTCAAATGCTTTTTGCTATTGAAGTTTTTTGGCATGTATTTCTTTAGTTCTCTCAGTGCAGTGGAGAAGTTGTTTTTTATAGCAGAGCAATTCTGGTCCAAATAAAATTGAACCGCTTTACAATATTGAGACAAGGAAAAATAGACAAGACAGAATAAAAACTGAAGTATATTTAATTTCCTTACGTTAACATGACATTTCCTTCTCTTCAGGTTAGGTCTTAAAAAAAAAAAAAGTTGGGTGACATTTTTTACCCTGTTTCATTACAATATTACCAGTAAATTTATCTTTGTAAAGTCTTGTATATCTTCTTTCATTGAGTAAAATTGCCCAGCATAATATTTGATTTCTAGAAAGGAAAAAGAGGGGGTGAAAAGGATGAGGGAAAATAATTGTCCCCTAGAAAATTTGTCTGAATATGCTATTTTCTTATTTGCTCTCTGAGATATTTTTAAGAATTGTAACACTCATTAGTAAAGAAGGACTTGAAGGTTTTGCTCTCCCTTTTCAAAGCTGTTAATATCTTTTATTGATGGCAAACACAAGTACTGCACTATACCAAACTTATTTTTTTCCTCTTTTTATTGAAAATATCTTGTACTCTGTTCTCAGATATCTTACCTGTGCAATACAACCACATGCTGTTATATAATATTGTTCAAGTTGACAGCAATCTGAAAATGTACCAAAAACCATCAAGAAGTTATTTTTGTGTAGATGGTAACAGGTTGCAATGCTTATAGGATGTGCTTATTGTCTTAAACTTGTGTTTAATGCTGTGAGAAACAAATATAATGGGTATCAACACAAAACAACACACAATTTTGAAAACTGGAGTTTATCTGAAGGATGTAGAGACTGGCTGGAGCTGAAAAGAGTGCTGTATCAAATGTCTATCTACTAAAAATTTAATTTACTTTTTTATCCCAAAAATTCATTAACTTATACTGTATAAGTTCAAAGTAATTCTTAAAGTAAACAGCAGTATTGCTGTTCATTAATTTTTCATTTTATTATTTCAGTAATTTTTGAGCTCTTAGGAAGGTATACCAAGTTCTTTGTCAAAAAAACCCCACATCACCTTTTTATTGTTTCCAAGGCATTCTTTAGACAACTGCTGGATGACAGATGGTCACCACATGTCCCTTCATATCTACAGCATGTGTTTAAATGTTACTCGTGGCACCTTTGCCTTTCATGACAATTTGGAAAGAAGAGTTTAAAAATGGTAAGGGATATAGTGGAAAATTTGAAGTCCTTTGGCAGTGGAACCTGACCTTCTGGATTGCAGGGATATTAGCCATTCCAGATCTTTAGGTTTTAGACTTTTAAAAAAATTATTTCAATCATTGTGTGTGTAATACAGTATGATTAGACTTCTGGTTTTCTTCAGCTGATAGCAAAACCCTATCTATGTTATTTTTTTCATACATAGTTAAGCTATTTCTCTGTTGTGTCCCATAGTGTTGCTCTGTTCCAGTGTTGCATTAACTTTTCAAGTCCTACATTTACATTCCTGGCTGAACTATTAATGTGGATTTAAGGGTAAGTCTTTAACCCTCTAGCTCCCCTAAGCAGTCTTTTCTTATTTTCTGTTTTATTTCCCGATTGTGTCGCCAAAGACCTGAGTTGATTTTAGACCGAAATGTATGCTCAGTTATTGAACATACAGATTTAAAAAATTAATAAAGAATAATGAAGATCACAAAGGTAACTGAGATCAAAAATCAAGAGAGTGATAAAAAGTTGGTCTAATCTCAAGTAAGGTGAGCACATAGCATATGGTTATCATGACTATCTACACTTTAAAAATGATAAAGCAAATAAAATCCTTGTGCTCATGGTAAGCATGATAGCCAAGGGGGAGAGAATTTTAACTGCTGATAATTTAGATCTGAATTGTTAAAGAAAATTTTTTTTTAAATCTCAATGCTTGGCTTTATGCAAACTAAATCATATGCTACAAACTGTTAGATAGTAAGGTACATGAAGTTATTAAATTATATTTCAGCTATAAACTGACTAAATATGTCTCATTGTCATAATCCCTGTTTATTGAAATCTGTATGGAAAATAATTAGGCTCTTTTAATCAGTGCTAGAAGACTTTACCTTCAGACATTTGTTCCCACTTTCTACTCTTCTGTCATCTGTGCTTTCTGACATGGAAAGAGTTCTTGCCAAAATAACAAATTTAATATTATCAATTAATCTCCAAAACAGTGGAATAAATGGCAAACATTGTGAACAGATAGCTACATCCCAACAGAATGAAATTAATTTTACCCAAGGAACGAAATGTAGTACCAAAAATTCTGTGAGCAAAAGCATTCAACTGTGAAGTAGCAGAAAACCCTTACTCAAGATAAGTAAAGGGGAAAAAAAAGCATTTTGTAATCAGTAACATTCCTTACCAAACCACTCCTCCTCCATTACCTTAGTCTCGACTCCTAGGGGAAACCAACAAATTACCTTCACAAGCTGACTCTGGAGTCATAAATCTAAAAAAATTAACAAATTACCAATCATAGACTCAGCAGACATATTAGTTTTCTGACATACAGTAAATTTCCTCACGCCTAAAATCCAACTAAGCTGTCAATATTCTAAAATCAATATTTAGCTTTTTCTTTCTATCCAAGAGGGTTAATGACTTCATCATCTCCCTGTCTCCTAACAGTCTTTTCTATTCTTTTGGTTCAGATTGTTATTTTAGCTCAAATTGGTTAATTGACTTATGTAGTAAATTAATGCCAGTGAGTAGTTCTGATGTCTCCTGTTTCTGTTCTGCATTTGTGTCAGCCTCTTTGAAAGAAAAGTAAGAAGTAGAAAAGCTAAAGTCGAAAATTTAGATGCTTCATTGCCTTCAAATGACAGTTGTACATAATTTTCATTTTAATTCTAACACAAAGGTGATATTTACTTGCTAGAAACACTGATAATTTAAATTTCATTAATGTCATATATCAGAAGTTGCTTTTTTTTTGCAAAAGATTTGGAACTATATGACTACAGTGAAGATGTTGTAAAAGCTACAATTTTGTGCAAAACAGCGATACTGACTTCACATTTCTGTGTGAACATTGACTACAAAATTGCTCCTTACAAACACATTTGAAATTATATTCAGGGTATTCCACTCAAATTAAATTTTCACCGGCAAAAAATTCATCACAATTTCTTTAGTAACTATTTTTATTCTTGGTTAAAATGCTTGTCATAAATTTCTGTAGGCGAAATTGGCATATTAGCACCTTATAATGTAAAACCCAGTATAATTACTATGGCAGTGCTTTTACTAGTTTTGTATATTGTCTGAAGTTGGAAAGAGACATTCTAGTGTGATAGATAGATGAGTGTGAAAATTAATTTGTGTTAATCCACCTTACATGGGAGAAGTATGAGTGTAAAAAAAAATGTAAGTAGGAATTACCTATTTCAAAGTAAAATATTCTTGTTAAATACTCATACCTTAGGGACCTATTTTATGAGTTGTGCGGGTATCTAACTATGTGACTGCTTTACTTGTAATGAATTATACATGTCAAGTCTTCCTTTACACAACTTTTTTTTTTAAATTTAATTTCATATTTTTTCAGAAAAATACTTTTAGCTGTTCAACACTACAATCTGTCTCATAGCATTTTTAAGGGTCTGCTTTCAAGAATAGATGAGGATTGTGCAGGTTTTTTTGTGTGCAAATCTAACATATCCTAAGGTTTTTCAAATATGGAATCATTAGTTTCGCTAGAACCCATGAAAACAGCTAAAATAAACTGAATTGTACTAACACCCTCTAAAGCTGCAAAGTAAAGGCTTTGCTTTAGCAGACAATGTCACTAGGATTAAGATAAATTATTAATATGGCCATCTCAAGGAAATAAATACACTTAGAAGCACCTGAACAGGTCTGGAGCTTATGTTCCCTTTTCTGAATGAAATACATTTGCAGTTACTAAAAGGAGGAGAAGTTTTTAAAAATTTCATCAGATTAATTTTAGAATTTGCCCACTGATCTTCGATTTAGATCTGTTTCAGTAGATAACTGATACAGAATGTTGTATTAAAGAGGCTGCTATGTACACTTTTAATTATTAAAAGAACAAACCAGCAAAGCTTTCCCAAACAAATTCATTTGGATAGCACTTGCAGATTTTGGTATTTTTGAAAGGGATACAAGAATGCCCAGGAAGTATGTGGAAGCTTCAAACCTTTTTGCATCCACAGTAGGAATTAATTGGTTGAAGTGGGATTTTAGAGACATGGATTTTTTAAAACTGATGTCATCACTGTATCATTGACTCTCAATATCTGTGGAATGGGAAGCAATAACTAGCAAAACATACAAAAAATTAGCAGATGAAAACTAACAAAGGAAAGTACTAAACTAAATCTGCAAGGACAGTAAGATTTCCCTAATCACTACATGGAGAAAAATGAAACATTTTGCAAACTGTTCGAGAAGACATTATTCTCCTAGGGAAATATGTATTACTATGTTGATGAATTGCTTGTCAATTCATAGGAACTCAAGAAGAACTAAAAGTTTCTTTTTGTTAATTTGACAAAAAAATAAAGCTTTTAATTACTATGGTAGAGAAGTAAACAAGCTTTTTGCTTTAAAGAACTAAGAGTTAAAAGAACAATGACATTTAGGAAAAATCCCTATTATGAAAGGTCTGTGCAACTGTTGTGAAAGACAAATGCATGTGTAATGGCAAGGGACTGTTGTAAGGGTTGGAAAATTTAAGGCATAAGAAACTAATTTTGTAAATGGCAGCCCCTTTACAGTTCTGTTTGTGTATGATTGCTTTTGGAAGGAAAGCCTACAGATTCACT
>VYZQ01010286.1:6614-29198 GCA_013400655.1 Mystacornis crossleyi
TATATAAGTTATGAGCAGGGAAACATACTGCAGCTTATCCTCTAGTGAAAAGAAAACTCTGCCTTTCCTGATTTTATAACGAAAAGGCCTCCAGCATTTCAGGCACAAAGAGTTTTGACTTTCAAGTTAGTGGCTAAAAGTCAGAAAGATGGGAGAGTCTGCGTCTCTCCTCTGTCCTGAAATCACAATATAAAGGCTTGATACTGTATTTATTGCTTTCAGTTAGAATTTGAATACAAAAGAATAAAGCTCAGATTGCTTTTTAATCTGTTGCTAAAAATTAACCCATATTTTACTGCTTTGGGTAAGATACCAGAGCAATCAATCATCATGTGTTGTGCCAATGGCTGAGCTCTATCATATCCAGAAGGTGTAGCTTATGCGTTGAAAGGTGGATTATTCTACAGTCTGGGTGTTTTCACTGGTGATTTTAATGGTAATACAATATCTATATTTGTTTATTTTTATGCTTATTAAAGATGAAAGTCAGCTCCATCCATCAGACAACTCTGTTGTCTGGTTTTGTCTTGTTCACAGAAAACCAAATTAACACCTGAAAATAAATGTAGATAGCTGGTTAAATCTGGTGGAAACAAGTCGGTGTCAAGCTCTCTTTCCAGCCACTTACGTGTGATTTGTCAGGATTTTTTTTTTCTAAGCAGTTCTAGTTTGGGTTCCTGATTTAATGAAGTGTAGCAAATTTCTCTGTTAGCGGGCAATGCAGATACAGGATGTGAAAAGCCCCCCTTTTCTTTCTTTCATTTCATTTTCTCTCAACATTATCATTTTCTTTCTCGGTGAAGAAGTATAAAGCCAGTTGTATTTTCTTTTTGTTTTTCTTGTTATATTAAAGCATAAAAGCTTTATGACTGTTTACCAGATTGTGGATATCTTGGTAAGATTTTTGTTTCCTAAGGTTTCTGAATTCCACAGTGTCTTACAAAAATCAGTGCTTTGTACATCATCTGTATTTCAGTCCACATCCTGTGTAAACAAGACTGTATGGTGGATAAATGTAGACTAAAACTCATGTATTTATATTAATTTTTTTTTCCATTTTTCTTCCCTCTCAGAATCAGATTAGTGACCTAAGTATTATATCAAGTTCTGTAATGAAACAAANTCATTACAAGTGCAAGAGCAGGTATGTTTCATTCAACCCTAAATAAAGGGGTTTTTTTTCATTTAGTAATTTGTTTTGGTACCAAAATTTTTTTTTTTCTTAAGGTGCCTTCAGTGTTTGCTCAGCGTATTACCGGTTTAAACAAACAAATGAGTTTGGAGACTTTTAGGATCCGAAATTCTGTTTTTTGACTTAGCATTTTAAAAATAAGAGGCTATGTCCACACTACTGTGAATATCCATGCTTAAATGGGCCATCTTGGCTTCTGGAAGAAGTCAGTCCTTGGTAATGTGTGGGATGACTTGGAGAGACAGGAAGCAAGAGAAGATGACCGTGCCCCAGTGGTCAGCTCTTCCAGTCAGGAACTCGGGCCCTGGTCTTGTGCCTCAGACCTTTACTGAGAAGGTTGCTCTGTGCTGCCTTCAAAGCCACAGCTGTGGTCCTGCACAAGGAAGCTGTGGCTTCATACACGACTTTTTAGAGATAGATTTAGGAAAAAAGTAAATAAATTATGCAGTAACTGAATTCCCTGTAACATGAAAGTGCCGTGGGCCTGCTTGCAGTGCCACCCAGTGGGCACGGGACGGGCAGTGCTGGTGCTCCTAGGAAATGGCTCATGGAAAACTCCTCTCCCTGCCGTGGTTCACTGGGGTGTTTCTGATGCAATAAATCACCGTGCCTGAGAAATAAAATCCGCCAGGAAAACGGGGGCAGCCTTGCACTTAGTACTTGTAAACAAAATAGGTAGTTTGGAGGAGTAGTAGTAGTAGTTTCTAGTTCGGGTTAGGGCTGGGGCTGGGCAGCAGGAATCTGGTTTAGGGGTGGGGTAGTAACAGTTAATGGATTGAAATCAGGGGTGGGGAGTTTGCTGGGATTATTTTCTGTTACAGCCCTTCCAACCCCTCAGCAGCACCTCTGTTTTTGGGTCAGTGATGGAGTGACCCGTGGCAGCCAGCTCTGCTTGCTGCATGCCATGTCTGGAGACCTGGCACCAGGGTTGCCTGAGGCTTTGCTTTCAAAGCACATATTTTCTTTGGGTCATTCCATGTAGACTGTACAAAATCAGCTGAAATGCTCCACCTGACAGTGCATGGAATTGCAGAACAGGAATCAGTTAGCTAGTAAAGGAAAAACTGGAAAGATAAGAATCTTAACAAACTGCTCTGAAGTAATTAAAGGGGAAGTTGATTTATAGAACATGTGAAATGTCACATTTTTAATTCTGTTGAGCTATTTAAAATAATAGCTGTAGAGATACTGGAAAAAAATTAATTGGGTAACATAAGTGATAGTTCTGTGAAGCCAGTTAGCTGAGTTCAAATATATCTCAAATGTGTTGGTTCTAAGCCACATTTTTAGGAATGTGGACAACTGAGAGACTACTGTAAAACATTCCATTTCAACTATAAAAATACGTTTTTCATCTAATTAAAACAGATGACCGGTGAAATCAAAAAATAGTGTGCATGTGATAAGTACAGTGAGATTGCTGAGTTCCCTCCAAAATGTCACACTTGCATGTTGATTAACTTCATCTCATGCCAAAGATACTACACATCTGGGAATAAAAATAAATGTCTTCTCTATGATAATGGGTAGTTAAGTGTCATATCTTGGCAATTCAAAATTAAAACCAGTTGTATCATGAAATGGTTTCGTGCCAGCAATCAGCAAATCTGAACCAGAACACTGATACTGAACTGTGAATTAGCAGAGCTGGGCCTATAAAGCTTAACTTACCTGAAATCATTGTAGGACAAACCCTCTGAGCAGCAGCAGTAGCACTCTATTCCTGTCAAAGAAGGGGATCTTGTGGCCTTTTTGCAGCCCCTGCTGATAAAGGTCTTCATAAACACACTGAGTTGACGATACGCTCAAAGTACACCTCAGCCAGAGATAGACAAGGTAAAAGAAGTGTTTTGTACTTCATGCTGGAAACTAACTTGATGTTTGAGGCTATCCCATCTGACTTGGATCAGAGCATGGCAGAGATTTCAGTTTATTACTTGACTATTGTAATGTATTAATAAAAGAAAGCTGGTCAGTTCATCATACTGAAGTGAACAGCTGAGTTTGAAATTATCTGGAAGAGTGATTTTTTTTCTCATAATGGAATCTTTTATGGTTGAAGGAAGGGTCTCCGGAACAGTAAGATTAGTGGAAAAAAGTAAGAACAACTTTTTAGGAAAATATTCCTGACATAATTAACAAGGTTTATAAACTACAGAATGTCCCAGCCCCAAAATGAAAGGGTGCCAGACTTTAACTAGCTAAAATTGAGTAACAATGACAGTAGAGGTGAGTAACCTGAGCAAAAGACAGTGTGGCTTCAAGCTCAGGAGGTTTTTGTTGGGCTATTTGTGTGGCACCTGTGCTGCTGTGCCTTGGCTGCTGTTCTGTGTGCTAGGGAAGTCAGAGCCAGCAGAGCAATGTCATGGTACAGTAGTTGTCATTGTGAAGTAGCATCTTTGTTTAGACATACCATCAGAATACACTGGAATTGTGCTGCAGGCCATTCAGTCTTCTGAACAGAATGTTGTATTTCAGTCCAGCTGTTTTACATAACTTCTGGTCCTGTGCAACCTCAAAAAAAAAAAAAAAAAAGGAAAATTTTTACAGTACTGGTGTTAATAGCTGTTTCATTTCTCTTTAGTAAAAAACATTTATAAATATTTTCAGCAAAATATTAGAAGATGATATCCTTAAAACCATATTTTTCTAACAATGTCAGTGGTGTAGGCTAGATGTGTATTTTGGGAGAGACTGGTAGATGTAACTGTGTACCTATACACATTTTTCAAGGAGATTAGGTTTTTGTAAATTCTCTTACAACATCTACTGCACTGTTAAGGAAAAGGGTGAGGAAAATTGTCTAGGCATGTATTGCTAGTTCAGTTGTGCAGCTTCTGGTTTCTATGTTCCTTTCCCATCTTTTAGGCCATTTAATTATTTCCAACTCTGTAAATACTGTTTCATGTGTATGTTTTTCCCCTCACTTCCCTACAGTGCCTTGTGTAGTTAGGGCTGATGGATGATGGCATGTGCCATGTTCCTGACAGAATCCATAGCCTTCCCCCTTCCTGACTGTTAGTGCACAGACTGTCCTGAGATGGCTGTAGAGAAAAACCATACATAGAAAGACCAAACATACCATGTTCCTCGTAAAGTAAATGAATTTCAGAATTCCTGTGAATAGGGCGCCCTTGATATCCAAACTGTATTTTACATGCATTTGACCTAGTTGTCTCTCATAGTTTTCTTGAATTTGTAATAGACTGTGAGCTGCACAGTGCTGTGTCTAGTTCTAAACCGAAAACTTCCTTCTCCCTTCTTTTTAGCCATTTCAGTCAAGGCAGAAGCATCTGACTTTGGAGGAACTGTTTGGAACCTCTGTGCAAAAGGAACAGCCTGCAGCTCCATATCCCAATCCAGAGAGAATGGAGAAGCTGCAGACAGACGCATGTGCCAGAGAGCAGCACAGTTTGCTTTTGCCTTTTTCCTTTGACCAGTCACCAGTAATGCAGCAATCCCTGGGGAAATCTGAAAGTCCGAGCGTTAAAAGCAGTGCCAATCAGCAGGACTGTTTGACACCTATGATAATACCTCCAGCTTCAGTTTCCCAGCCTGATATGAAAAATGTTTCAAGCTATTCAGTTCGTTTAAGCCCTGTTCTTAATTCAGCCTCGACAATGGAAGCTGCCCCTGCTCAGATGCTTCCTGGCCTCAAACAAAGCAACAGTATAATGCAAGTTATGCAGCAAGCTGCCAAGCCCATATCCGCGCTGGTGAATCAGCCACCATCTGAAGTGAACCATGCTCCACAGAATCTGATGGCTGCCCAAAGCCAGCTCATAGCACCCTTGACAACAGCAAACACAGGGACTGTCTCAAATGCATCTCATACCAGTGTCGATCTTCTCCAGAAGCTCAGGTTGACCCCACAGCACGACCAAACACAACAGCAGTCTCTCACTAAGACTCCCTTAACACCAAACATCTCTGCCTCAGTTGGCCAACTTGCAACACCAGAAAGCTTCAAAGAATCTCACAGTAAGCCATCAGCCTTGAACAGCAAGATAATCTCTCCCCTTCAGGTATTCTGTGGGCTTTGATATCCATGAAGCTTTAGAATACATGTATTTTTCCCTTGAAAAATGTGCTGTTATGTATTAGCCGTTTGAAGATAATGAAGGACTTCCACTGTGTGGTATTGATTGAATGGCTAGGTTAGAAATCCAATTCCATTAGTTTTGTGTTATTAGCATCTGCTGTCAGTGACAGACCTGTCTGTAGAGGAGAAGGGTTTTCAAACCAGTGCTGTTAGCGGGTGAATAAGTCCTAAAAATTTCACCTGTACTTGTCAGAAAAGTGCTGCTCAGAGCTGGGGATCTGAGAAGGGACAGAAGGTTACAGGCTGAGCAGTGTGATGAGAGTTGATGTGGTGGAAGTCTGGCCTGTACCTTATTTGAAAGTTTACAATTTACAATTTCCTTTTTCTGATTATTTTACTTTGAGTGTTTTTAACTCCTTCAGTTTTAACCCGCTTCTGCTGGGGGTACCTGTGGGCTACCTTGAGATACGGCTTTATAGGTTTGCCATAATATTAAAAGCATAAAACATAAATTCAGATTTTTCCTCTTTTTCCAGCTTCCCATTGATTATATCAGCTTTACAAAATTGATTGAATTATAGCTAAAATCTGTTGAAATTTTCATTTTTGTGGCTTTCTTAAAAACAGAACCACCTCCGAAAATTGAGCTGTGGATGGTAACTTGTGAATTTTGCTTTTTTTTTTTCTTAATTCAGACTGTACAGCAAAACAAGGAATCAGAAGTATTTCCACAGTCGAAAACTTTGTCTAAAGCAAGTCAAGTAAGTGGATAAGTATCTCTGCTAATTCTTGGTTGGTTTTCTTAGAAAGGGGAAAAAAAACCCAGCTGCAGTACACAACTGATATCGCAAATAATCACTGCCCACTGACCATATTTAAAGAGCTGTTACAAAACAGACCTGTCCTGGAGGAAGGGGGAGTTCCTGTCAATGCACTGTTCTTGTCCAGCCCCTCTTACCGTTGGTTCTGATGCAGAAATGAAAACACATTTTTGGTTTTGCAGTCCTGCCCTGAGTTTGCACCATTTGAAATGGGAGGGGGATTTATGTTGCAAGCAGGGAGTACTAATGCCACATTATTGTAGCAGGGTCTATTAGCCGTGGCCCAACCTTCAGCATCCCAGAGGCTTAAAATGCAATCCTCGCCTCACTGTGTCTCACTTTTCCTGAGATACCTTGTATTTTATGAAAAGATACAAAGCAGACAAAATTGAAGATGGAGGAAGAAAAGAATTAACAAGCAATTGTTACTGGAAAACTTGTAATAGCAAGTTTTAGCGATCTAAAAACAGATTTAAGATTCTTAGAACTGGCTTGGGTAGCAGTTTAAAATATTGTCAATTTTAAGTTTCAGGCTGCAGTTACAAAATAACTGGTAACAGTAAAATGTTCAAGGTTAATTACCTTTTTGTTATGTATTCATTTTAGGACACCGTCTGTGTTTTAATTGTACTTTTCCCTTATGCACCCACTCCTTTTCAGATCTCTTGCCTCATTCTTGTCAAACTTGCTCTCCATGAAACCAGTTTTAGTAGCATGCCCAGATCAGATTGTGAAGGCAAAAAAATGGCCCTACTTGAAGTAAAATGCTGTTTTAGCTACTGACCTGCTGTAAGATAAGCTCTACAATCTGTTCATGACCCAGTTAGTAAATAATTACCTAATTAAAAGCATTTTATATGGATTTGGGAATTTTAAGAAACATGTGCATGTTGTATAGTAAACTGTCAGTTTAAACACATTGTCTTCAGCTGAAATCCCACGCTGTGAGTCTTCACAGTTTTGACTACAAGAAAATCAGTTTTCTAGTTCTGCTGTTGTTGATGTTATTATACACACATTAACTTTAGATGGCTTTGGAGGGCTTTTTCCTCTGAAGATCATTGGTCATCCAAGGGGAATTCTTTCTGCTGACATATCAAACGTCATTACATATCACATTTAGTGTTGCTTTTCTTTGGAGTGAGATTGGCTTGTTCATTTTCTCTTTTTTTCACCATGTTGATCATCCTGGAAGCCTGAGCAAGACATAGATTATCATCCTGAGTAACGATTGCATTTATCAGGAGATGTCAGAGTTACTCAAAGTGGACATTTATTCATGTCCAGTTGATGCAAACGTAATAGTCTTCAAAATGTGCAATTTATGTTTTAAAGGAAAAGTGGTTAAGACTGTATGTGGATTTTTGTAATGAAATGGAGACAGACCTGTGGAATGATGAGGTGGGAGGATGGTCCTCAAAATATTTCCGTCCCGCATCCCCCCAAGGGAAAACAGAATGAGAATATTTCAGTGTACTCCAATGCTTTAATTATTATTCAGCAATCTCATTAATATGTTTGAGGTACACCTAAATTTTGAAGTAAAGTATTTGTAGGAGACCATAGAAGTGGGGGTGCAGGAAGCAGGACTGGTCTTTCTGAAAACTCCTAAGGAAAATAATAATTTCCAAAACAGCTACAGGCTCCCTTGATTACTTAGGTGAAAAGCTCAACTTCCACTGTATGTGTTAGGTTCCATTCTGGAAGGTAGCAACCACATGAGTAGGAGGGAGCCTGCATACAAGAGTGTTCAAGGCTGCTACCTTCTTCAGCTCTGAAAAATGAGAAGTAATATTGATACTCATCTTCACAGGTAGATATTTCTTCATTAACAGTAGCTATTCTGCTATATCTGACTGAATAATTGTGGCTACAATTTATTTCATTTTCTTTATGCTCATCTCTCCAGCCTTTACAGTATCATTCATTCGTACTGAAGACAGTGCTTATTAATTTTCTGTTCTTTTACAGGTTGCACCTCCACAGTTTGTCACAGCCACGACGACAGTAACGCCTTCAGTGCTCTTGTCTCCAAGCGTGTTTCAGCAATCAGCTACAAAAGCTACTGAAGTGGAGAATAAAGCCAGTTCTTCTTCGCCTTTAACACTTGGGACAACAGAAATTCAGACTACACCTCCTACTGTTCTCAGCAGGTCCCAGCTTCAAGAAGCACTGATACATCTAATAAAGGTAGTGTCTGTACAGAGCTCAGTTTCTGAAGGATGGGGTTCCAAGCACTGAAGGCAGCACTGACAAAATCTGTACCCCTGTAACTCCTTTTGCCCTGAAAGATTACAAAAGATGTTCTTTTCTGTTGGAAGGGGCAGATTGCTCCACACTGTACACAGAGTATGGCACAGCTTGCTCCTTCTGGCTGAGATGTGGAGGACTTAGAAGAACAGAGTACCTGGGATGTGTCCTTTCACATCCATATGAATTTGTAGACAAGTGAGGAGTAACTTGCACTAGTAGAAGCTGCTAGGGGAGGGGGAGTTGTTTTTGCTGTCTTTTTAAGTGTTCCACTTCCCCAAGGAAAGCTTTCCTGTTTTCAGTTCACTAGAACCTTTCCTCATCTTTGCTTTTAGTATGTTCCTTTGAAATGGAAATTGCAAAGCTTTAGCTCTACTATTTTCAGAGACTAAAAAGTTCTGTTGAATTAAATCTGTGATGTTGGGAGCACCTGTGCATTGAGATGACTTTGACCTCTAATGTCACGGTGAAGTTGCCGTGAATGACGAACAGTTCTTCCTTAGCTCAGGATTCTCTTGCTCACTCCATGCTGGTGTTTGTAGAGCTTATACCCAAAATGCGAGCCTAAAAATAACAAACAATGTCTTCCCAGTGACCAAGTTATTAGGACCAAGAAGGTCATTACCAGATCCCATCGTTAGGTTGCCTGATTTATCTGTTCCATTTTACATAATCTTTTCTTCTACTGGTGCGTATGGGTTTTCTAATTAAAGACTTAAACTAATCTTGGAACTGAGCTCACCTGCCAGTATTCTGAGAGGTGATTTTGGAGAGCTGACAGGGGTATTTGTCTCCAGTCTTTAGAGAGAGAGAGCTGAATGAAGACCAAAATAGCCATATCCTGCAGCACGGGAGTACTCACACAGCACTCTAAGCAGGATACTAATTGCTGTTCAGATCTTGTAAAGAGAGTATTACACCCTCAAGCTGACTGATAAGATACAAGTTTTGTAAACTTGTCATTTGAAGGAATTAGACTAGAGAAGTATCTGTAAATACTGTCCATAAATTAAACCAATTCACTTCCCAGTCATGCTTTGACATGAGAATTCTTGTACAGCACACTGCAGTCCCATTCAGGCTGGTCTGCCTGACAAACAGCATCACATCTGACACTCACGCAGACTTGATTTGGGAAACTGTACATAGGATGGGATTCTTTGTGCCTAAGACTGTGGTTTGGACTCTGGAGGGAAGCCAAATGTGGCCAGGCTGACACAGTGACCCCTGTTTGTTTATGTGAGTATCCAGAGTGCCTGGGGTCCCTTTAGCTCCTGACCAGCTCCGTGGGTCACAGCCCATGTGTGTCCCAAAAGCACCTTTTGTGCAGGCACTCAGTTCACTCCCTTATCAGCTGGAAGGAATCCTTATCACAGCTTAAGTGGCATTAAATTAAACTCTTCTTGCATCTTTTTACTAATGTTTCTAATGTTTCTATTTTTCCTGCAGAATGATTCCCGTTTTCTCAGCACTATCCATGAAGTCTACTTGCAAGTCCTAACCAAGAGTACAGACAACATTAAGCTATAATTGAAGCTGAATCTACATAAAATATGTTGATTTTAGAAACAGTTATGCCTCATCTATAAAACTAATATTTTTGTAAAAGAATATTTAGTTTTCAATGTCTTGAATTTGAACCTGTTAGGAAAGATTATTCCTTAACTACTTATGAAAGTAATGTTCTCAGAATGATCTAGGTTTTCACTGTGATCATCACCAGCAAACCTTCTTTTTATTGGGGAGGGAACTTAAGTTGCGTTTGAGCTCTCATTAGCATTAAGTGAATGTGCAAATGTTTGCTCTGGCTCTCATTCCTGGATGTATTCACTGTTCAAGGATTACAGACTCAAAACTATTTCAACCAGCAAATGCACAGTATAGTACACTACAGCACACCAGAACAAAATTCAGCTGTGGGAACCTAGTTCCAGTTTGAAGGACTAAGGAAAGTGAGAGTGCAATGCCTTGTGATTAAGCTGGTAGGTGTGGGGAAGGAAAGGGTCTGCAAGCCAGGCCATTGGAGCTAAATCTTTAACAAAAAGTCTAAAGTAGTTATTTGCTCAATACATTGGCAGTCTCTAGCTAATGCATGTAAATTTATCCTTTCAATATTTCATTAATCTTATTTGTTTCTGCGTTACTGACATAAAACACCCAAGTGAGGCCATTTTCTCTAAAAAGACAAAATTTGAAATATGCAAAATCTTCAGTGATTGTATATTTTTTTTTAAAAGCAACAAAGTAGTTGCATGTTGACGTTCTCATTTTAAATTTGTAGTTAGGAGACCACCACTGGAAAACTCTCTTCCTGTTTAGCAGTGTTGGATAAAATGCAAACATTTTGTTCCCTTTTAGCTTAAAGATGGACCACATCATAGTTGGTTTTCATTCCTCAGTTGTGTTGGAACTGCAGTGTTGAAAACTATGCAGATGGGAAACAAATGCATGCTTTTCTTCTGTTGCCCTCTCCCCAAATTATTAGTGCACACTTCATAGTCTGAAGTTTATCTAATTAAAATGTTACTGCTTTGTATATGTGATTTTGTAAGTCTCTATTCACTAAGAATTTAACTGGGTACTTTCCCATTTGAAATCAGAAAATTTTTAATTATACTTTGTTATGCTGCTGTGTTGGTTTACCCATGGGTTGTATTTATTTCTTAAAGGCATGCGAAGGTAATTAATCTGACTTCAGGTCCCAACCTTCTCCAGCAATAGTAGTTTTAAAGGATGCTTCTTCAGTAGAAAAGTGCTGGGTTATTGAGTAAAGAGAAAATCTGTAGTGAGTTATGATGCACTGCTTCATTCTTTTCCCTCAAGCACTATTGAAATATGAAGAAAAATATTGTTTGGCTCCTTACAACATATATGTATGTATAGATATCCTAAGGATTAGTTAATGTTGACGTAGTCCAGGTGCATGGCCATTTCGTTGGAAACTAGTAATTGAGCTTTAATTGTGACTTGTTCACAAATCAGGATGTTTTAGATACAACAAATATTTACATTTTTGTGTATTTGATCTATTTTAGGTTTTTTTCCTAGCTTTTTAGTGGAAAATATATTTTGTTTAGCACTACCTGCCTTCTGAAAAGCTCTTTTCAGCCTTTGAGTTCAGTGTTTCCAGTTAAAATATATAGTATATTGTTAGAAAAATGTGCAAGATTCAGGGAAAGATGCTAATGTGCGTTCGAGAAATATATTGGATTTAATGGTAGCATTTGAATTCAGCAATACAAACTCAGACTTGGTAAGGAAGATAGGAGCTTCTTCCATAAATTCTGGAGTTACTGTACTGTGTATGCACATAAACAGTGAGACTCAAGTTAGACTGAAGGTCTAAACTAATTTTCTGTTGGGCTTTTTAGGAAAAGTTTCACTGAGAGGGACAAACCAGTGAGCAGCTCCTCTGAACAAGAACGGGCAGTCTAAGCCAAATACAGGGTTGCTCTTACCTGGATTTAGCAAAGATGGAGTCCATAACTTCTCACTTCTCATGGACAGCTTCTGGTTTCTTCAAAGAAAGATTTGATAAAAGTTTGTAAGAATAGAAATGTTGGAAGCTGATAGTGCACACTGGTGCTGTTTGCTAAATACAGTCACATCCAAAGATCTATAGAAATGATAAGAAGGAGTTGTATTTCGAGTTCTTTAGCCATATACAAAAGTCACAATACTTTAAATATCCTTAACTTGTGAGGGTTCTTGGGCAGTGGAAACAAGCAGTTGGCAGATCATTACTTCACTTTGGTTTTGTGATATCCTGGTAGCAGCAGGTTGTTGGTTTATTTCCCTGCCCAGACTTTCCAAGTGAATTGACAGAGAACCAGAGTTGAGACTGCAGCATCCACAGCAAACCTCACACCTTGAACAAGCGCACGTGTTCGTTCCGGCCTCTGCGTGTGGCCAGCGGGCACAGGAACCCCCCCACTGCAGAGGTGAGACAGTGCCAGGGGAGTGGCTTTAACAGATCGACTCCTTTAATTCAAAGCTCATGGTAAAACACAAGCTCAATTACAGTGTAAAATTTGATTGTATTTTTTAATGTGGACTGTGTCTTTAAAAACTTTTTTTCCCTAATTTTTTTTAAATTTTTGTATTAAGTTTGAAATGACCAGCTTGTTGAAGTGCTTGATTTCGTGTTATCTGCATGTAGGGATATCCAGTGTGTAGCAAGTTACTTTGGGGCATCACAGGAAATGATTGTGACCATTTTCAAGTGTTTTGTTGTTTGTTTGTTTTTTTTTAACTACTGGCTTAATGGGGATTTTATCTATTCTTTCTGGGAATCAAAAGATTATTAGTTCAGACTACTCCCCAAGTTAATTCTTACCTAAGCATGTTTTTTGTGGCTCATGTTAAGTTACTTTAGGTTTGAGCTTGGATTTTTACTTTTTCCCTAGTCAAAGACAGTTTTGAAACCTACAGCTGCTGAATTGTTCAGGAAAATCAAAATTCTCACTTTTGTAGTTAACTTTATCTGTTGTTACTTAACAATGCAAAGTTTATATGAAAGGTGCCTAACAGCTATTAACTTTAGAAAGAGAATATCTTTCCAAATTAAACAAGATTTGCAGATTGAATGATAAAAAAAATTCAAGTGATTCATCCTGATTTAATATAAAATGTGTAATTCTGTGTATAAATACTCAATATTTAAACACTTGCTGATGGATGTATCATTTTTGCTTGCATTTCTAATTGCTTTATTTTGGTTTATTTCTGAAACCCATTATGCCACATGTAGTCACTGATAGAATTTCTGAAATGTTTTGGAAAGCAAACGTTAATTTGGGACTTCTTGGTTTTTAAAAGTATTCTAAGCAAATCAGCCACCTTTTTGCCAGGTATTTGGATTGCTTTGTACAGCATATCTTAACAAGAGGAATGTGTGCAATATGTATCACCTCATTTTTGTCTGGCAATGTTACGAAAATGTTAAGATGCAATATCTTCCTTTCACTTCAAGTTGGAAAAATTGCAGTATTTGATTTGGTGGTGTATTTATTTTTATCTATTCAGTGTATGGGCATATGGTTAGTTAGGTTTTTTTATGTACCTTACGTGCTTTTAGTAATTTCTGAGTTTTATCATTTCTGCATATGCACCAGTTGTAGCCATTTGCATGTTCTT
Organism: Mystacornis crossleyi; assembly: GCA_013400655.1. Classification (NCBI taxonomy): domain Eukaryota; kingdom Metazoa; phylum Chordata; class Aves; order Passeriformes; family Timaliidae; genus Mystacornis; species Mystacornis crossleyi. The sequence continues at coordinate 20,056 of VYZQ01010286.1, forward strand.
TCAGTATGAAGACCATGGGGAAGGGGGGGCTTCAGGAAAGATTTCTGGAAACCGGAATAATTGTAAGTCAATAAATGTAGATACTGCATCATTAACGTTTTTGGTATGGTGTGGGTTTTATAGCACCTATGTATGTTTGCAGTTATTAAGTTATTGCATAAATGTTTAAGAATGAGCATTTTTTCATCCAAAATTTTGTATGTTTGCAAATATATTTTTGTAATAAAACTTCAAAACAAATGTTTCAGCACCTCCTAAAACCTTGTGACGTTTCCTTTTATTTCTAGAGTTCTAGTAGCCTACTGGAAGGTTCAGTTTTTATGTAGGGTTATGTTTGTCTTCTCTGGATCCAGGTATTCCTCTTCACTGTAATTCACATGAAGTGCTTCCCTTTGGTTTGGGCATAAGGTAATTCCTCTGAATTTCTCTGTGTAGCTCCAGCTAAACCAGGCACTGTACAAGAAGTTTATGCAAACCAAAATATTTTTGGCCTTTTCTCTCTTGATCCTGTGTGCTCTACAATCCCATTTTTTGGAAGTGCAGGAGAGCATTAAGTCAGTCCCTGCTACGATGGTGATACGTGCTCGATAGGAGAGGGAATAGGCAGTAGGCTTCTTAAAGCTCATCCTCTAAAATTCAACTTTTATTTGCAGGCTTGCAGAATGAAATAACAGCAGGTTGCAGTTCGTGTTCGTGGGCCAAATTAATTGGAGTTAATGGACTCGTGTTTGGAAAGCGTTCAACTACACTTCCTTCTCACTACAGAAGATACTGGGGTGGGTTAACTTTAACACAGGGAGTAAGGAACCTGGCATTCGTACAGCTTTTCTTCTTTTTTGAACAGGATGCCTTTGGGTTACTAAATAGTCTTTATTATGGCTGAGGTAAATTTCTCTTCAGTTTAGTTTTCTAATGAGAATATTAGAAATTCTAATGTATGTTACTGAAAGATATTTTGAGTGCCCAGTAGTGGATTTTTTTCACCTATCTTCACACAACTTCAGGTGTGAATCAGCTTTTTTCTATCTTCTAGATTTTGATTGGGGGTTTTACTTCTGACCTGACACACTAATTTAGGAGAATAAAACTTCTGTGATAGACCTGTAACTTAAAATATAGCCATGAACTGTAAAGCTCATCCTTGTCAGTTATGCAACAATTTTTACTTCCTTTTCATAAGACACTCCTAATCAGGCTCAAAAAGCATTGAGAAAAGAGGGCAGTGAGGGGAGATTTCTATCAGCTGCTGCATTTTTGAAAGAGCACTGGCAATAAAACAAGAGGCAAAGGACCACTGAAGAGAATATTTCTGAGAAGAAAGCAGGGGAAGGAGTAGCAAAACAGTTCAAGTAAATGTGAAAGGGGATATTGTAGAGAGGAAAGTAAGGCCCGTGAAGGTATTTCCTGAAGCACAGAGGAATTTAGGTTACAGTTTTGTTTCTGTACTGGTGCGTGTCTTCGGGTATTCTCAAAGGTCAAATGCGGCTTGCCTGTAAGAATTCAGAGTATTTCAGGGTGTGTTCAGAAAATGACTGGGTAGACATGACTTCCTTGCTCTAATTCTTCAGGTCTGCTGTGGGGGTTTTAACCTCTGGTAATGAGGCAGCACAGTGGAGGTGACTGATTCACAGCAGTGCCTAATTTTTGTCTTTACTTGATGGACTCCCATTACAGTTTAAAATCTGCTACATAGAACCAGGCTGCTCAAACCTAGTTGTCTTTTGACTTTCATTTTAAATACACCTTTAAAAATATTTCTACCATAATCCATTCTTTAAAATTCAAGAAGATTCATTTTACAAAACCAACCTTGGGAAATAAAACCACAAAAGAATAAGCTTTATATGCTGAGTGGAATGCAAGCACTTGCCCTTAGGCCTTTCTTGGAAACACGCAGGGATGTGATGTAATTGCACAAATTTTACTTCTTTTCTCCTCATAAATAAGTTAAGAAGCTTTTAAGAGTATCTACAGAGCAAAGATCACCCAGCCTGGCTCCTGTGTACAAAACTCTATGTTGGTCTTAATTTAGAAGGCATATGACTTGTACTGCTCGTGCTTGTTGTGGTTCAGAAGAGGGATGGGAGAGGCTTCGCGCGTTATCCAGCCTTCTCGTGTAGGTCTGAGATTTGTGGGTGACGCTGAGGGCCTTCCCTGCTTTACGTTTCAAGCATCAAACAAATTGGCTTCTGTCCTCTGGGGGCGGAGTTCTCTCATGTAACAAAACTGCTGCGAAGGAAGCTTCTGTCATCTTAAACTCCCCACAAGAATTGAGGTACAAGGGTGCGGTTAAAGCCTGCAGCATCTGGATGTGTACAGAGCCTGTTGTGGTTTACAGCGAGGCCTGCTCCTGATGTGATCTTCAGGATGGAAGGCACAGGGTGCCCATTATCAAGGGAGATCTCTACTTTTCACTGGTTTACTAGGAAAATCCTGCCAAAAGAGAAGCTTTTAAAGAAAATCCAAGGGTTTGGTTAGTACTTTTAATTAGGGTTTGAAAATTAATTAATATTCTTCAGATACAAAGACAGCTCTCTGAGGGGAAACTGCTAACATAACAGACATGTGAAAGTAATGTAGGTTCATAGTATGTAGTGCCTGAGCCTGGGCCTGTGATGGAGGTTAATCTGTAACTTCATTTTAGATTAAAAAGCCTGATCTTATTACTGCTTCTATATCTGTTCTCATGCAGTACATATAATTTCTTACAATTGCTGGTGCTGTGCTGCACAGACATTGGAGATTTTTTTTCTCTTTTTTTTTTTCCTTAAATTCATTAGCAGCTAAATAATGTTATTACTGGCAAGGAGGTGAACAATCTGTTCCATGTCTAACTGAAGTCACTGTTTTCGCATGGGGAAGGATGTGCTGGTGGTGCATAACTGTCTGCATAATGAGAGAATGCTCTGGCATCAATCCATTTCATCCATTCTTGAATGATTTCCTTCTCCAAGTGCTTCTAATGCAGCTCTTCTTTCAAAGGTCTTCTAGTCAAAGCCTGTTGGGTTGCGGAGGTCAGGCTGAAGAAAATTTTTTTCACTTTCTCTCCTGTGCATTACAGTACAAATAAATCCTGCTTTATTTGGTCACTATACCTCTCTTACACCTTCTTTCTAAACACCCTATGGAAGCATTGCTGTTTGGGAGATTTCGCTTCGCACAAGTTATCATCAATAACCTTCTTCTTTTAATTTTGTCACATTCATTTCTTTGAATACAGATATTCATTCAAACAAAGACTAAAGAGGCTAATAACTTCTGAGCTTGTTTGGAGAGCGTTATGGAACTTGACTCAAGAATCAAACAAAGCAAGCATGGTGAAGTAACTGGAACATCTGTGTTTTCAGTAGGCCTTTCAAGCACAGATGCAGGCAAATGCCTCAAATTCCTAGTGCATAAGTTTCATATTTCTTAATATTAAGAAATTGCAACAAGTTAAAACTCAAATTATAAATTTAGTTTTGTAAATAATATCGTTAACTGGTTATACTAAACCAATGTAAATACCCCAAAATACTGCAATATTAGCATTATAAACTTTGATTTAAATACTGTAATTTTCTTGCACTGTTAGCAGAAATACTTCCCTAAATATCATCAAACAGCCCAAAGGTAGTCACTGTGAGTTCATTTTAACTGTGTGAGACATGAAATGCTTTGGCTTTTCTCTGGCAGGCTACATGTTAGATAGACATAAAAAAGTCTCATTGTGTAAGACTTGTCTCAAGTTATTTGGTTTAATCTGAACATTTTTCATGAATTATAAAATTGTCATAATATTTTGGAAACTTTGCAATGTTTGGTTTGGATTTGGGTTTTTTTAGTAAATGGTGTTTTTATTTAGAGGCGATATAAAAATTACTATGGTTTAAAATTATTTTTATCCAACATTTGCCTGCCTGTAACTCAAAAATTGTCTGTTCTGTTATGAAGCTTTCCATATACATTTTTCCTTTTCCAGACTACTTTGTCTGCTGAGAAGGTTTTAGTTGAGTTGAAGTATGAATCCCTTCTGTTTGTATGTATCTTTTTCTTGCATCTTGCTCTCACAGACTTCAAAGGTGGACGGATTTCCCTTCTGGGTGTTTCTGGATCAGGTGCTGCACGAGAACCTTGCATTTTCCAGGTTGCTGGTTAAAGCTGTTTGTAGTCTGTGTAGCACAAACTGCTGTTCTATGGCAACTAAAGGATGTTGAGAGTGTTTTTCATGCTCCATTGGGAACTGTGGAGCTGATCATTATTTCACAGCCTGCTGAATATTCTTTCACAGGGTGTTTACTTGAGTGTGCACTTGTGCTTATCTAAAACCACCTGCTATCACTGATGAAGGAATAGAATTTATTTTGAGTAAGATGTGACAGTAAGGACTGAGTCTGGAAAATTTGCAGCACCAGATTTGGTCTGACAATGTACTGCATTCCCATCCATCAGGCTACAATGACTGGAATTCCACCACAATTCCACAGTGGCTGCAATTCCATTTCTCTTTTTTAAGGTACTCTGCAAATGAAATTAAACCCTGTGCTCTCCATGGAGATGTTCAGGACTAGCAATGTTACAATCCAGGACAGCTGTGACTGGCAATTCCAGTTCAGTTTGGAATCCATACAGTGCTCAGACTGCAATTGCACAGCCTGTTGGTCTCCTCCCACACCTCCACGCATTTTCTTTACTCACTACTGTTTGGATTTTGTAGTGATGAGCTCTTACTAGACTTGGATTTGGCAATCTTTTGAGAACAGTTTTTAAGGCAAAATTGGGCACGTAGCCCCACAGTAGCTAACCGGCCTGAGTTCCAGCAGCGCTGAGTGCATGCAGCTCCTGCTCTGGTAAACAGGGTTGCATGTACTTATGTCAGCAATGCATTTTTGCAGTATCTCAGCAAATGTCAGTCACAGCTGAGCTTTCATGCTTCTGCTGCACATAATGCCCTGACGCTGAAACGTGGAGGAAGGGATGGAAAAACCCAGTTATCCTGTGTATGTATTTAATAAGCTGTCTAGTCTAGTAGTTAATACTGAAGCTAACGAGATGTGATGGTATGTTCTGAAGCAAGACTGTTTGTCCATACATTTGCATCCTTGTTTTAATCACATTGTACATGGTTTCAGAGGCAAGTCCCAGGAATGTGGAAGAAATGTTGACTGTTGTATGCAATGTATACCATGACTTCAGCTATTGCTTTACAGTCCATCACACTTGGTCAGAGTTGCAGAAATAACACGCCTCTTCAGTAGATCAAAGTGGAGGCACTGACGCAAGGTGGAATTTCATCCTGTGAATGCTTGAGCTGCTGTTTTAACAACACAATACCACAATAACCACTCGGTGATGCAGCACAAGGATTCAGGGAAGGGGGAGGGGGGAGTTGTGGGCAGTGATTTCCCAAAGACATTGTCCAAGCTAAGTCTATCTTAAAGTCTTTTTATCATTCAGATAACACTGGAGGAAACAGAAGAAGTTGTGAGTTATAGTAATACTGGACTGATCCAGATCATCCCCCTTATTTTCTTAAAGGAGGGAAACAAGAAAGCAGCATTGAAGGCACTTGCTAAGACTGCTGTTGCCAGTACACTTGGGAGACAGTTTGTGAGGGAGCCATCCTCCCAGGGTGGATTCAAGAGCACATCTTTGCTGTAATCAGAGACTGGACCACAGGTCTTACTCTTCAGCCAAAAATGGAATCAGCCTGGGCCAACAAAGGCAAAAGCAAGGCTGTGATCTGGCCAGTTTATATGTAAAAGAACTGTGAGAGGAAACAAAGGGCATTGACAAAGGAGTGGAGAGTGACTGAACTCTGTTTTAGTTGACTGTCATCTCACTTTGCCACTACCAATGATTTATGCAGAAAAGAACAGTAAGAGGCAATGCTGACCTCTTAATCACACTGGAGACAGAAAACAAGGAGTAAATTAATCTGTTAGAAGCAAAAATTTAGTGTAGAAATTAATCCATTGTTTTCATGATACCTGCTTCCATTTTGATATTTTTCTCCCGTGTTTGTAAAAACTACCATCCATCCAGAAAGATGACATAGCCATATCTCTAAAATAAGCTTTTTGTTTCCTGATGCAAATGCATTTAGGAAGTTTTTTGAAATTTGTTTTCTGCAGCTGAAATTGGGTGCACAACCATGTTTTCTTAATGTATCTTTGGTCAATACAAAATACTGTGGAGTTTGGCATCATAAACGTGATTTCACTTATGCTTGGCCTCATTTGAAGAATTTACTTTATCCACCTCTTCTAAACCACAGATTAGGGAAAACCAAATTATCCCACCTAACCTCACTCAACTGACATGGATAACTCCATGTCAGTGAGATGACGGTTGAGCCAAATGTCAACATCTGTCTAAAGAACAGTGTTTAAACAGCAGGGGTGATAGAAAAATTGTCATTCCCTTCCCTAGCACAGCAAGTATTATAACAACTGCTCTCAAACCAGTGGGAATGGTACAGAGCTCAAGCTAATAAATGCTGCTCTGCTGCTATAATGGTTCTGTGGCTTCGACTACATCGGCAGGTAGGAGATTCCAGTAGAGCAGGTCTATAGAGCACAGGAGAAAGTGCTGCGGATTCCCCATCTGCACTATAAAGGAGTTTGAATTCTGCTCCAGACGAGCTCTTGTCCGTCCTGTTGGCCTGAATACTCATTAGCAGCTGGGATGTATTAGCTGCTTTCTCAGACTGAGTCTTCTGTTTCATGTTTGTTTGAAAGGAATCCGGTTCATGAGCTCTGGGACTGCTCAGCAGAGAAAGCCAGAGCACACTGAGCAAGGAACAATCCGGAAACTTGATCCAGAATGATGGCTCAAGCTGCTTTAGTCTTACCTTCTGACCATAACGCTGCTGACAGTATGGTGTGCTTTAGCCTTGAGGAGGGCTGACAGGTTGTGGAAATGATGCAAGGATGGACAGAGAAGAGGAAAATTGTGCAACATGCTCGGAGAAGTTGGTAACCCTCACTCTATAAGATTAATCTGATTTTAGGCCTATTTGAGGCAGTGGCACAACCAGATCTTGAGCAGGATATTTGCTGGTGTGTAGCATATGTGAGGTTCAGCTAAGGATCTTTTACAGGGAATTTAGTTTTGAATTTACTGGTACCTCACCAACAGGGTAGATTTTGTAGTTTAAAATCTGCAAAGGAAGAGACAAAATCAGTAATTCTCTTGTAGATGCTACATGCAACTCTTGGGATCTTTCATACTCCCCTATTGACAATATTCCTTTGGGCATCAGAGCTCCAGAAGGACAAAAGAAGTCCATATATTGTTGAACAAAAGTGATTTTTTTAACAGGAATATTGCAGGGAAACTGCTGTTAAGAATGGCTGTTGATTGTCTCCACCATGTCGGGCAGTCCTGTTTCTGTTTCCTCAGCTAGGATCTCTTTGGTATTATTCCCTGTACAAGTAGCTAATTTCTAGCTTTCATCTGTTACTTAATTTCCAAGCTGCTGTTTAGACACAGTGGGTTACAAGGTATACAATGTGTCTTTCTGTCCCCTGAGAGGAAACCTGCACAATGACCAGGAAAGTGCATTAATACCCTCATTTCTTGGCCCTCTGCTCTGCCACTAGAAGCTCTTGCCATTATAGCCCATGTCTTCAGCGTTCCTAAATTTAAACCAAGGTGTATGTGATTCTCATCAGGCTCTTCCATATCCTGATTTTATTGTCCATATCACTCTAAAGTGTACTATCGAAATTAAAAGATTTAGGTAACTGGTTTTGCAGAAAAAAAGGGAGTTGGCCTACCCTACCCAATTATTTGAATGTCGAGTGTAGAGCAGAGCAAATGGCAGTTGCAGCAGTTAACCTTTGTATGGTGCTCTACAGAACAACCTCTGTACTTTGCTACAGTCAAGTCTGGTTGTTTGGCTCTGTTTTATCCTTCTTGGCCTATTTCCAGTCTAGTTTTTCTTCTGAAGATTTTTATTAAAAGGATTTTGAATAAGGCAACTGATGAAACAGTTTGAGAAAGCGGTTAGGCTAAAGGAGTGTTGTCTGCTTTTACTTCTTTTAATAAATTGGTGTTCATGGAAAAAAGTTTTTTCTTACTTTGCTAAGAGTTTCACATGTTATTTCCTACTGGCAGTTTGCCAAGTGAGCATGGCTGAATGCTCTGTACATGGAAGTGGTTTCCTTCGTTTCTGAAACCCAGAGTCTGCAGAGCCTTGAAGATGAAGGTGTAGGTTTGTTAATGTGAGTGGTTCAGTGTCTTCTGGAAGTAGATGGTGATAGCATTAGTTCACGACATGTAACTGTATTTTTAAATCAATACAATACAGTTTCTAGGACAAGCTATCAGTGGACAGAACGCCAAAATACAAGAGTGCAGTGCAGGAATACCAGGTTTCATGAGCAAGATCTGAAGTATTTTAGAATCACAGATTCATCAAGGCTGGAAGATGTCTTTGATCATCAATTTCAACCTTCAACCAAGCACTACTATCTTTTTTTGTCGTTGTCTGATTAACCTTTTTTTCTGTTTCTAGATTGTGACTTCTAGTGCTGCTTGAGCTTTCTAGAACAAATATGAAATATTTTAGTTGCCTAGTTGAGTCTGTAGCTTTAATGTCATGGTGTTCAGAATTGCTAGAGAAAATGTATTGGCTGATTGATGGCTGGTGAAGTCAATATACTATGCAGAAGACTCTGTATTCATCACATTTTTTAAACTTATGTTACAGAAATATGAAATATTTCCTGGCAGGGGGCCACATCGGGCAAGCCTGCTACTGTTTCTCCTGATCGTGGGGAAGAACAAGGTTCCTGTTAAGTTGTGGGATACTGTGACATTTTTGTAGACAGGAACAAGGCTGGGGTGGAGACCCTCAGCAACAGCTTTATGGAGCAGGGGTTGAAGCGAAATATCGAGGGAGATGATCCTGCCCCTCTGCTCGGCCCTAGTGAGGCACANGTGCCGGGCTCCCGCTGCCCGGAGACGCTTCTGTGCCCCGTGGGCAGAGCCCCCGGTCCCGCGGTGCGGGGATGCTGCGGTCCCGGCCATGCCGCCCGCGGGAGCGCCGGGGCGGCGTGCGCGGGGCCGAGGAGGGGCAGGGCTGATCCGGCCGAAGCCCCGGCGCCGCGGGGCTGATGGATGCGGAGGTGGCACACGCCGCAATGGCGACCGCGCGG
>VYZQ01010286.1:29278-46944 GCA_013400655.1 Mystacornis crossleyi
CCCAGCAACAGGACAGGGACAACGGCTAAAACTAAAACACCAAATTCCACCTCAACATGAGAAAGGACTTCTTTACGTTGAGGGGGACAGAGCACTGGAACAGCTGCCCAGGGAAGGCGTGGAGTCTCCGTCTCTGCAGACATTCCAAGCCCACCTGGACCCATTCCTGTGTCACCTGCTCTGGGTGACCCTGCCTTGGCAGGGGGGTTGGACCAGATGATCTCCAGAGCTCCCTGCCAGCCCTAACACTGCTGCGATTCCCCGAACGGCGGTGAGAGGGGAGCGCGGCTTCCGCGCCTTCATCGCCGCCTCACCGCGCCCCGCGGAAATGGCGCCTGCAGGAGGAGCCGGAGCCGCCGTGGGAGCCCCGCAGCGTCCAGAGCGGCCCCGGCCCGGCCCGGCCCGGCCGCCGGCGGGAGAGAGGGAGGTGGGAGGTGGGAGGCGGCCGCTCCACTCTCCGCCCCCTCGCTCCTCTCCCCGCCCCCGCGCTCGGCCGGGNCGGGGCCGAGGAGGGGCAGGGCTGATCCGGCCGAAGCCCCGGCGCCGCGGGGCTGATGGATGCGGAGGTGGCACACGCGGAAATGGCGACCGCGGGCCCCGAGGGCAGAGCTCGCCCGGGCTGGGCCGCGTCGGTCGCCGGTGCCGGCGGGTGTTGTGACTGGGAGAGAGGCCGGGAATGCTAAGTTGGTGTAGGACTGGAAACCAAAGAATTTGTGCCCGAGGCGCAAGCGGCTTCTTTTTCATTGCGTGCCCGTCAGTTGGAACTAATTCTGCACAGAATTTCAAGTGAACCCAAGCGGGATTATCTGTGCAATGCCCGCGGTCTCCAATGGGCAGTTTATTCAGGCCTCTGGACAGGATTTAGTGTGGGCTCTGATGTGTGCAGATTCCAGGGTTATCCTTTCTTTGATCGTGCTTTACCTATGGAAAAAAATCTCTGCAAACAATCCGCTTTTGGTCTTGTAAAATTAAAGCCACTTTTTCTGTTTGAATAATATATGAATGCTTCCATATAAAGTGCTGGCGGTGTTTTTTTACATATATCCCATCTTGTTGCAATTTCCTCCTTTGGACCTCTTTGAAACTAGCTGCAGTGTTTTAAAAAAATCTGAAGGAATGGGTTGGATGCTGAGGTTTGTGTCAAGGAAGGTGGTGTGTAAAATATTATAAAGCTGCTTTGAATTGCCTTACAGTCCCCACCCTGTGCCTGGCATGAGCTGCCTCACATGGCTCCCGAAGCTGAACTTTACTCGTTCCGTTAGCAGACAGCAAATGAAAGTGCTGCTCTGGTTCTTCCTGTGAAATGGGGTGCTGGACGCGGGAAACCTCGCAGCAAGTCAGAGCAGTGCTTTTTTACAAATCTGTGTCTTGCTGGGTCCAGTCTGGAGAGAGAAGTATGAGATACCCAACAATTGTCCTTTTCGTTCTTGATCTGTTTCCAAGTTACAGTGTACAGTATTACACAAGCCTGTGTGAAAGCGTAAATTGAAAAATTGTGCTTTGTAGAGCTTGGGCTTCTGTGTTCAGCTTCCAGTATGCATTTTAAGCAGGCCACAGGGATGTATGGTATCAGTTGTCTTATTAACAGATAAAATTATTTCTCTGTTTTGTCTGATGTGCAGTTAAAGAATAAGGATCATACTGCAGCCTCTGTTTCTTTTCCATGACTCATGAAATAAATTCACTAGTAAAACCATTCTCACCATACTGATGAAGAGACAGTAATAGTTTTACTCAAGCTTTTTATTCTTTGCTTCATGTGTGCTACAATACTGAGTCCTTCTTGCACAAAGGCATTTCATTAATCCCTCTGGTTTATTTTGCCACTGGAGTTGTGTAGTCTGAAATTATTACACAACGTGATAACAAGCAGATTATGAAAGATGGACTCTTGAGGGAAAATTCTGTTGACAAGTAATACATTTTCTTAGTAAGATTTGGTTGCCAAGATGGTGGTGTGGTAAGTGCCCAAAAGACATTCGGTGTGTTGTGGAGTTAGGCAAAGCATGTACATTTCCAAAGCAGCTGTGCATTATGAGTATGTTTTCCAAAAACTGAGACAGTGTGCTTTGCTTAAATTGCTGGTGTGCACTGGGGATGGGAAAAGCTGTTTGAATGCAAGTTAAGTTTAAATAGAAACTTACAGTTAATTGAAAAAGTGAATTGTCATGATGACTTTGATTTGTTAAGGAAATGCATGTTTGTTAATGGTGTCGTTTGTAAAAAGTGAAGGAAATACTTGCAATAAAAGCACTTCAGAGAAAACAGAACATGCCTACTACTTTCAAGGAAGTAATTTCTGTGAATTGTGGCATTTATTGCAACACAAGTGGTGGTGTGATAGATATGACACACCAGTTCTTGCAGTCTTTACTTGTGTTACCTTTTATTAAAGAAAGTACAGCCTTTGCCTGGACAAGAGCTAAGTCAGTCTAATCCTGAAGTTGCTCAAACGCATCACTTTGAGTACTTCACCAGCTGGAGTGGAAAAATTCAGTGAACTAGAAAAAATATTTGTGTTCAAAATTACTTACACAGGCAAAAAATTCACTTAAGTTAGTTGTAAAGATTGAACATGCTTGCCTTGGGGCGTGGAAGAGCTTTTTCTTTTAGATAAGTAGTGCACACATTTCCATTGAAAGAGGTAGAGTCTCTCCTGCAGCAGATGATAAATTTCTGCAGTTTTGAAACAGTGTCTTGGCTTCCTAGAGGAGGATGGATACATTCTTAAAAGTGCAAGTCGCAAGAGTTTCTTAAGAGGCAGTTAAGTTTCATAATATGTGGTGTGATCACTTGTTGCAGATTAATTTTTCTTCAGTTTTGGGGGTTTTGACTCAAGTGTTCCATTTCAGCTTTCCACCACTATCCTTTCTAGTTGAAATGTGTGGACATGTATAGATGGAACAAATATCAACTGATGCAGAGTAATTAAAACCCCCACAAAACTAATTTGGAGCAATCATTTTACCCTTGCTTTGCGTGGATCCAGGATTTTGGTGTTCTAGTGTACTTTGGTTTGATTTCCTACTGAAGGACTGTATTTCAAAGTTAAGGTTTTTTTGTTATTTCTGATAATAGAAATTAATTTAATTAACCTGTAGTTTTAACAAGTTTTTTTTCCAATTTTCAGGTAATTTATTAAATTTTTCTACTTCTTTTTATTTCCACACGCTACTATTTTAGGTGGTTTAAAACTTTTTTAATCAAGACCAGGAGTTCATAGAAGTATGGTTAAGTATAAAGTTAATAAAATTAAAGGAATGAAAGCTTTAAACAAGCATGTAAGGCTTATTGATTAACTCAAATACATAAATATTTACTAATATGTTTGAACCATGGTTTAAAGCTAATTCTCTTGGTTCCCCGTGTGTGAGTACTTACTAAGGGATGGACACTAACCATAATTTGTATTTTGCAAGTGTTTTGCATGTTTTTATTCTCTTATTACAGTTATGTTGGTGATGTTGGGCGGGAAGGTTTATTACTATCAAAGAAAATACTCTGATTAAAGTTCTAGTGAAAGTGTTGTCTAATCCTAACATGCATGGTAAATGTACATGTGGGAAATAAAAGTGACACTTTCACAGTCAGTTTGTCCTGTTCTACAAGTAGGATCAAATATTTTAAGAATATCCTGCTAAAGATGAAAAGTACATATTGGTAGAAGAGAAAGTGAGATGAAACTGCATTTTCAACCTTCTTCCATCATCCACTTTCCTGTACTTGAGTAGCAATGGCTGATGTCAACAGTGATGCTGTTTACACCCGTAAAATCTGAAAAATGCAATTTTTCACACGCAGTAAAGGTTTTTGAAGAGCCTCCTTACCCTTTTTAACCTTTATGACAAGTGAAAAGCCAAGGCTGGTACTCCCCAAGTGGTCAAATAGTGCCACCCCTTCCAGGTGCAATAAGAACTACAGTGATCATCACATAAATTACAGTAATGTAGATAAATAGATGTAATTCTGTGCCTTTCTACTGCACTTCAAATGAAATATGTACCTTGTCATGGAATAACTCCGTATTTGCCACTTGTAAATACCCTCTTCACATAACTTTATATTCACTTATTGGTACTTTATGGCACAGTTGCCTCTGAAATGGGCCTGTGTATTCCTGAGGCAAGTTATAGTTGAAGTAGGAATTCATGCTGCCGTTGAAGAATGTTCTGAATGTTAGCCCAGACAGTTCAATGGGAGAGGCTATCCCAGATACTTTAAAATGTTTGATAAACCAACGCGTACAATATTTCAAACTCATAAAGATGTAAATGTAGAAAATGTTGGTTCCTCTCTTAGTCAAAGATTAAGCAATTTAGTATTTTACAACGTGTATCTGGGTGTTTACTGGAGACAGTAAATTTCCATATCCAGTTTCAGCAGAAGATGAAAATAAGAATTGCATTATTTAATGTCCTCTTTAGAAGTCAGAATTATTATTCTGTCAGCTCTAATGTGGTACAATGAGATGGTTCCTAAGTTATACAATTATAAGTGTTCCAGAACTTTCTGCAGAAGTTCATCTTGCATTACCAATCCCTGCATGTGCATCAGAGCCTGAACAAGGCCTGATGCTTTTCATTCCTCCACTCAGCGAGTGGCTCCAGTACTGTGGAAAGCTGTCCTTGTTTCCTCTGCATTGGTGTGAATTTCTGCTGCCAGATAAATCAGTGGAGTCTGATTTCAGGCCCAGGCTGACACAGGTCCCTGTGCTTCAGTCACCCCTTCAGGTGGTGGTCCTTGGCATGGAGAAGAAGGGAGAGCTCTAAAAGATAAGTCCTTGAGCTGTCAGCAGGGTCTAGATTGAACATCCACTTCAACTAGATCAGAGGCTCCCTTTGTCTCAAAGTACAGCTGACTGGCACTGGGGGAAGGGCACAGGGGTGGGTTATCAAGCACGTCACATTTGTGTGGTTTAATGCTGAGGAGTTGGGGTCTGATGAAGTGATATTTTAAAGATACAGTCCTGAGCAAACAATAACACAAGTGGTAATCGTGGGTCTTCTTGACTTGTAGCCACCCTACATCATGTTGCAGTGCAGCAGAGATTATGTCTGTGCTGTTTTTCCATACCATGAGGTACAAAGTGCAAGACCCAAGAAATGCCAGCAATGACCGGTTTGTTCTTTCAAAGGTAAATAAATAATTACTGTTTTGCTGTCGTGTTGCAGTCTGCTACCAAAGAGCTGTCTGTCTGTAGATTAAATTGACTTAGCTTCTTTCACTTGTGCTTAGATACACTTACATCTGCACAGAAGTCTGTTGGAAATATTTGAGAGCCTGGAATTTGTCTGCTTCAGAAAGACAAAGGCTGGCTGAATTAAGTTGTAGCATAACTTAAAAATAGCTGAAAAGGAATGTGTATAATGTGTCCTGATAAGTCTTAACTTCACTATGTAAAGTTGTTCTAAAGTTAAATAATAAATACTATATTGTCTCGAAAATCTATCAGGATGCAATAAGGTCTGTTTTATTTTGGCATAACCAGTTTTCTAATGAGGCAGTTGCAGTTGGCTTTTGTGCTCTCTTGTTAAATGCAGCCCTGCTGTTCTGCCTGCAGCCACGTCACAGGGGGCACTAATTCCTGCCAGCTTCTCAGGGAGCATTACATGAAACAGGGCAGGTTAGTGAGTAGTTTGTAGTTTGCATTCCTACTGTGCCAGTATGGTATTAAAGTCAGTGCTACTCCTGAATCACTGTGGGTCAGAGAACATTTAAACCCCAGTCTGTGCTGGCTGTTAGTGTTTCTGGCCCCTCTTACATTGTGCCTTTGCAAATCACGGGGATGTATTTTCATATGACATAAAGGCAGGTGAGGGGCCATCAGAAAACATAGCGATGTAAAACATGGCAGATGAAGTGCTCCAGTGAGGCACATTCCATCTTTGAGTCAGAATTCCTCAAGTGGTGGCTCACAGTAGTGCTGTGTAGCCCGTGATGAATGTCCTTGTGCTGGATGTAACTGTTGCCATTTCTGGTGGCCATTCTGAAAGGGGAAATTGAGTGAGAAGCAAGCAGTTGCCGAGGTGGTGAAGCACTGAGACAGTCACTTCCTCTGGTTTGCTTTAGCTGTCTAATTAATCAGGGTTTCTGTCCAGAGTTGCTAAATGGCTTTAAACCTCTGCTTTTGACTCCTGATGACTCCAGGGGTGGAAGATGACTGCTCCACAAAGATCTGAGTGTACAAAGCTTAGAACCTTGCCTGTTGTCACTCACTGCATTCAGCCTTGAGTACCTTCATATTGAAGGAAGTTCTAGTGGGATAACACCACTCATCCTGCTGGGGTGCCCTTAGCAGGGGTCTGAGGAACTTGCAAAGAAGCATCAGTGTGGATGTGTGCACTGTAAAACTGTTCTGTAACTCCGTGCCTTCCTAATGGGCACAAGAACCTGATTTTAGGGTTTGTCAGCTTTGTAGAGTTTTGTCTTGATATTGGGAATTGTGAAACTTGTGCTTTGTTTAAAATTTCTGTTTCTCTCTAGGGCCATGCAGCACCAATTTTATATTCTGTTTGGGCAGAGGCTGGCTTTCTACAAGAAGCAGAATTACTGAACTTGAGGAAAATTGATTCTGTCCTAGAAGGACACCCAGTGCCAGTGAGTGATCATAATCTTTGATACAACGTTATGTTTTCTGTGAAACAATAAGTGCATGTATTTCACAGCAATCTTGGTTGCCATCTGTACCGTACAGAAAAGACAGAGACTTCTTTATGAAGTCTAAAGAAGGATGATGGCATTTATGGCTTCACAACTGAATTTGAATTTGAACTGTGTTTGAACGAGCATGTAAAAATTACCTTTACTGTTGTAGTAAAGTTCCCCTACAGTCCTGCATGGCAGTATTTTCCATTTTATAAATGTTTATGTAAAGTTCCATCCAGGTTTCACTTGTCTTTTAAGTAGCTTTGAGGTATTTAAAGAGTTTATATCCAGTTTGGTCACCTCTTTGGTCTTTCCATTCCCGGCCATTTGTTTCAACTGATTCTTTTTTACACAAAATCATCAATTCTTAACTGTTGCCATCCAAAGCATGGCTGAGAAATTCCATTCCCTCTCAGAGAGCCCAGTTAGCTGGGGACAGTCATCATGAAGGTACCTGCACTGCAGGGAAGTCGGGGGTTCAAGGCAAGATTTAGAGGGACTTGCACATTGTTACGGCTGAGAAGCTGCATTTTGGTGTATGTTGAACCATCTTCTAGCACTGGAAATTACTTCCTCTGTTTCTTAACTGTAAAGTAATTGTCGTCTTTTTATTCTCAGAGACAAGCATTCACTGATGTGGCTACTGGATCCCTTGGGCAGGGTCTTGGTGCTGCTTGTGGAATGGCATACACTGGCAAATTCTTTGACAGAGCCAGGTAATTCCATCTTCATATTTCATGATTGTAAGCGTTCAATGGGAAAATATTGTTAAAATAAATTAGATAGATAGATAGATAGATAGATCATACATACACAGATAAAATAGATTCTCCTTTATTCCATTGTCTATTCCCAAATCTAATTTCAGATTCAGGTTTTAAATGATAGATAATTACAAAACTGTTGCCAGTGAAACTACCAAGGGTTTAAAGATTAGCAACAATTAGTGCATACGTGTGTTTCTTTTGTAACCTGACAGCATTGCAAGCTGATGTTCCTGAATAGAGAAGACAGTGAGTTTGTTGGAGGAGCCTCTAACTTCCAGAGAGTAACTGATATCCATTTTGAGACTGGATGTGTCCCTTTAGAAGGAAAGTGCAAGCTGGAGATGTCTGTTCAAAGTCAGATGACAACTAATGGAGAACGTTGGATAAGGAACTGTTATGGTCAATAATAGCATAATTGAATCATAAAGTAGGGCTCCAAAATGTTATCAGAAAGACAGTCGACTTCACAGAGACAAAAATGACTGCTCCTGCCATTTGTTTTGTGCACAAGAAAAGAAGATGTCTAAAGGCGAATCTGTATGAGGAGGAAAATAGCCTGATGTGGTTGATGTATTTTATTTGACAGTTCGAGTACATTTGAGCATAGGCTGCCCAGTTAATGTGTCCTACACTTCACTAGCTTGAAATCATTTCTGTGAAAGATGACTTGCTGATTTTAATTGAGTTTAGCAGATGCTACGTGTGGAAAAAATCTAACCAGTGCTTACATGACAAAAGGAAAAGGTGGTCTTGCGTGCAGCACTGGAGAGCAGCTTAAGTGCAAGGAGTTCACGTTTAGCTGAAAGCAAGTGGGAATCAGATCAGAAGTCTGTTATAACTTCATGTTGAGTAAAAAAAAATCACTGACAGCCATCTAGATTATTTTGTTTTAAAATCATATATTTGAAGGCTAGTTTACTATTCTTTTTTTTTAATTTTAGTGGGTAATAAACATTTACAAAGTTTTGTTATCCAGAAAAAGAGTGGTAGTACAAGACAAATGCTGTGGCTGAATTTGGTAGAGATGAGGCAGTACTCCTGCTAACTGAGTTTTAGCTAAATAAAAGGCTTTAGTGGTTGGAGAAATAGTCTACAAAGTCATATCATGTTGGTTATCTTTTTCCTGAACTCTGAATTTGTTATGCAGCATGCTTTAATCCATAGTTGAGCTCATCCACAATTTAGAGTTTCCTGAAATTAATTCCTCTTGGTTGTCCTTCCAGAGGGTATATGGGAAGAAGGAGGAAGCAGAGATAACTGTCCCTGCATTGTTCAGGATCTTGCTGAGTCACAGTGACAGCGTTCAGTGGGCCTGTTCAGTCAAGCCTTGCAATGGGAGTCGTAAGACTTGATTTTTTTGAGACAAAGGTTTGGAAAGGAGTGCAGTATTTCTCATCTTATTTTTGTAACGTGTAACAGCTCAGAACTATTTTAATTTGATTTGTCTAAGGTTACGTAACTTTAGCTGAGGTGAATGCATTGAACAACGGGAATTGAGTTTGGGATAGAAAAATGAAGTGAATTCTTACTATGAATTATTGGAGGAGTTTTGATTTAATAGTGCTTACACATCAAACCTAATTTATTTTCGTTTTTAATTTCTTCTAGCTATCGAGTGTACTGTCTGCTTGGAGATGGAGAGTTATCTGAAGGCTCTGTTTGGGAGGCAATGGCCTTTGCTGGCTTTTACAAGCTTGATAATCTTGTTGCTATATTTGATATTAATCGTCTTGGACAAAGTGACCCTGCTCCTCTGCAGCATCACGTTGAAATCTACCAGAAACGCTGCGAGGCCTTTGGGTATGTGAGTGGGAGAAGTTCAGGATAATCTCTCATTTGAAAATGTATGTTTTATTTGCTTCTCAGAATTGTTCAAATGAGCTTTCAGCTCTAAAGGATTCCATCAGCAAGGAAGATGGTCTGTCATAATGCCTGATATTGGTCGACTTTACGGCTGCAGTAGGAATATTAAAAGTGGCAGAATTTGTTGGTTTTGAGGGTAAATTAGGACTGCTTACTCAGATAAATCTGTTAGGGGTCTTAAAACTGTTTTTATCACATTAATTCAGATTTATAGCTGTGACCACATGTCCTATCATAGCAAGTAGACCAGAAAAAAAACAGCATGGAGAGCATTACTTGTAAGAGAGTTCTTTGTGTATTGGCTTTCATTTAGTTTCATATTTCTATGGAGATGCAAAGTCCATGCTAAAAATTTGTCAGATACAATAGAAACCAAATTATGCCAGAGTGTTTTGGGTTTTTTTAATCAACTTCTATTGTCAGTTTTCATTTTATTTCTAGATGTTTGATTTGCTCTTGTAATTAAAAATGGCCATTATATCTGAAGAAATGTAGTTATCTGTGGGCTGTGAATTTTGCCCGTAGCTGTTGTTGCCCCTGTGACTGATATTGCATTATAAAAAAGTGGCTGTGCTATTTTTTATGGTCTCAAATAAATGCTAGTTCGTGTTTCTGGCGTACTTTGGGTCTGTTAAAAAGACACTGCTCTGGAATGAAGTTAGTATTTGTTATTGTTATTGCTGACTACCAGAGAGTGTCACATGCTAAAACCCTTTAGAAACAGTTGATCTGTTTGTGTTCTTAGCTGGCATGCCATCATCGTGGATGGACACAGTGTGGAGGAGCTTTGCAAAGCCTTTGGCCAGGCCAAACATCAGCCAACAGCCATCATTGCAAAGACTTTTAAAGGCAAAGGCATATCAGGTAATAAAACAACGACTGCTCTGCTTACACATGTGGATAGGATAGGTACCTAGTGCTGCAGTAAAGGTACCTGCACAGCTGAGCAATAGCATGCAGAAGGTCTTTCAACCTCTGTAGCTCTCGGCAACATTACTGCTGANAAAGGCAAAGGCATATCAGGTAATAAAACAACGACTGCTTTGCTTACACATGTGGATAGGATAGGTACCTAGTGCTGCAGTAAAGGTACCTGCACAGCTGAGCAATAGCATGCAGAAGGTCTTTCAACCTCTGTAGCTCTCGGCAACATTACTGCTGAGAAAATTGGTTGGGTCCTATCAAGTGAGATGTGTGCCAGCTCTGGAGTGTTGTGTCTGTGGGATGGAGTAAATGCACACTCAGTGTGTCAAGGGTTGCCATGATTCCCTTAAGCTACAGCTTTTAGCAGCACTCTCTGAGCTTCCCTTTCTGACCAGATAAATATTAATAACAGCAGTGAATATCTTCAATCCTTTTCACTAAGCAAGCAAGGTTCATTATTTGCAGTGACTTAGGGAAAAGCAGCCAGAGAGGTGATTTGGCTTGTCAGTGCCGGGTGAACAGATAAGAGTCATCAGAAGCTATTAAAATAAAGCTGTAAAACATCAAGACTTGTTTGAATTGGACACCTTGGTTAACTGTGGTTTCAAACTTAACTGAGTTTGCTTTAATAGGGCTAACTGCTGAAATTTCATGGGAGGTGTTCACACTGATTTACTGGTTGCTTCCTGCCACACTTAGGGACCAGGTCTGTTAGGTGCCAATTTACAAATAATTTCACTGGAAAATGCTGGGATTTTGTCACAAGTTTGGAATATATGCAATTTGATTATGTAAAATTCCTCCTATTTGTTTAAATATGTTTGTCATAATGCAGTTGAATACTACTGTAATTGTTCAAGTAATTTCGTCCTTGGAAGAAAATACTAGACTGTCATACTCCATTGCACTTTTATCTGGGTAAAATCTGCAGCTAAAAACCTAAATTGCTTTTATGTTTTTCTTATTTGCAATGTGATTTTAAATACACAGGTGTTGAAGATAAGGAAAGCTGGCATGGAAAGCCCCTTCCAAAAAATATGGCTGAACAAGTCATTCAGGAAATAGATGACAGGATCCAAAACAAGAAAAAGCTTTCTCCAGCTCTTCCAGAAGAAGATGCACCTATAGTAAATATTAGAAACATTAAGATGCCATCTCCGCCAACTTACAAAGTGGGAGAAAAGGTATTCCCTTCTTTTCCACTGTTTGTCAGATATTTCAAAGTGTGAGACTGTTTAACTGGATTGCCACAATTTCAACTACCCACCTCTTCTCAGTAGGCAGACACCTGTTTCTGTGGTGGGACACAGACAATCAACTCGCTGGGTATTGAAAGGGTATATAAATATATTAAAATATGAAGATTCAAATCACTCTTCTTCATTTCATGATCATTATCAAATTTCTAAACTATTTTATTTGCATTTGAAATTGAAGAAACTCCTTGAGGTTCAGTGAATTTCCATGAATTGGAAAGCAAGGTTTTAAACATTTCCTAGCAGGATTGGTGGGGAGTTGCCAGTTTCAGCACAGATGTCTTTTCTAATGCTTCATTGTGGGTTTGTTTACTCTTCTGTGTGTCACCGTTCTCATATGTACTTTTGATACTGCTATCATTTGAAAACAATAAAATAGGAAGAGAAAAAAGCCTCTAGAAGCAGGAAGTACAGCAGCCCTGGTGTGTTTTCCTTTTGCAGTGGGCCACCCGCAAAGCTTACGGGGTTGCGCTTGCAAAACTGGGCCACGCTAACGATCGAGTGATTGCCCTGGACGGGGACACAAAGAACTCCACTTTCTCAGAGCTCTTCAAGAAGGAACATCCCAGTCGCTACATCGAGTGCTTCATTGCTGAGCAGAACATGGTAACTGCTCCCTTGGTTTATTGATAGATCAGTATAACCATTCAGTGTGAGTCCCCTCAGAGTGTGGGGTCTAATAGTTTTCAAATAAATGTATGAGGTAATTGTAGCAATAACCAATTCAGGAACCTTGTTCTATCTTCCATTTTGCTAAAGAACAGCCCTTTTAGTAAATACCAGTCCAAATAACACAGGTAAATCCATTCCCTCTTAGTAATGATGATTTTTGTCTGCTGGAGATAGCAAGACCATGTCCATTGGACTGAGAACATAAACCTTTGATCCAGGAGAAGAAAGAGGCGGATAAGTCTTAAAAATCTGTGAATGGCTGCTTGAAGCAGATAAAGAAAAGAAGCTGCCAGTAAGACTCAACAATAACAGCTGGCAGTTGAAGCAAGGAGGAGAGGAGATGCAGGAGGATAGATACTGGGAGGGTGAGTTGCCTCCTTTCCTTTCTGGAAACGCCAGCAATTAGAAGCAGGACTAAACAGAGATTTTTAATCTGCATTGAGAGCTTCTTGCTAAATTTTTAGGGCAAGAAGTCCCACAGATGATATCCTGGAAACAACTGATAAATGAGGAATTCACTGTTCTTGTCCAATGTCCCTCTTTCAGGTGAGCATTGCAGTTGGTTGTGCCACTCGTGACAGGACCGTTGCTTTTGCCAGCACCTTTGCCACCTTCTTCTCACGGGCGTTCGACCAGATCCGCATGGCTGCCATCTCCGAGAGCAACATCAACCTCTGCGGCTCTCACTGCGGGGTTTCCATCGGTAAGGGCCCCACGGCTTCCTAGCAGCCGTCCCCATCCACTTAGTGATAAGTGTCCAGCAGTCAAAGGGATCCTGCTCTGTGGAGGAAAGCTTTATTACAGCTGGGGTGGTGTAACAGTGGCAGCATTGATAGGAGGAAGTTATATTTGCCAAGTCACTTTTGTGGGACACACTGTTGTATTTAGAATGAGAAAAATTTCAAGCTGTCATCTGTTTTTCTGGTTTTTTTTTTTTCTCTTCGGGCTGATGAAAATAGGACTTTTCCCTACAGGCTCTTCTACTGTACAAGTAAAAACTTGATATAAATGGATTGGACTGAAACTGAGGAGTTTAAGTTCCATTTCATCTTTGCAGTTGATGTCTTTGTTCTTCTGTGGAAAGAATAGTCATGTCCTTACTGTACCTTTGTTTCCCAGTCTCTAAAGTGAGAAACTAATGATATTGTTCTTGCACAGATGCTCTTGTCTATCAATCTCAAAAACACTTTAGAGATCACACATTTGAAATAACTAACTCAACTTACCTCAGTATTTTTTACTACTGCAGTTGTTGATACGGTGATTAAAAAAATCCAAAACCTCTTAAATATTGATGAAACTGGAACTGTGAAGCTGTTACATAATTCAGAAAATGGAAACATAGGTTTGGGTTGGAAGGGACCTTAAAGCTCACCTCCTTCCAACGTCTCCCACTAGACCAGGTTGCTCAAAGTCAGGCAGGACTTACCCTTGGTTGTCTTGGATCACCTCCCTGTCCTCCACATACCTTAGTACAGCTTCTAGGAGGATCTGTTCCAGGATCTTCCCCGGCACAGGGTGGTAGTTGGTAGTTCCCAGGATCATCTCTTCTCCTCTTTTTCAAACTGGGTGCAGTGTTTCCCTTTTTCCAGTCACCAGGGACTCCACCTGGTACTGCTGTGACTTTTCATGGAGAGTGTCTTGGCAGCTACATCAGCCAGTTCCCTCGGGACTCTGGGATGCATCTCACCAGCTCCCACATTCTTGTATGTTGAGGTTCCTCAGGAGGCACGAGCCTGATCTGTTGTGGTTTAATCCCAACTGGCAACCAAGTACCACCCAGCCACTCACACACTCCCTGTCCCTGCAGTGGCATTGAGAGGAGAATCAGAAAAAAACTTGTGAGTTAAGAATAGTTTAATAAATAAAACAAAGTAAAACATACTACTAGTA
Source organism: Mystacornis crossleyi (assembly GCA_013400655.1). Lineage (NCBI taxonomy): Eukaryota > Metazoa > Chordata > Aves > Passeriformes > Timaliidae > Mystacornis > Mystacornis crossleyi. The sequence continues at coordinate 43,299 of VYZQ01010286.1, forward strand.
ATAATAATTGTAATTATAAAAATAAACCCGAAAAACAAACACAATACAATTTCTCATCACCCACTGACCAATGTCCAGCCTGTCCCTGAGCTGTGGTCAGCCCCTTCCAGCCAGCTCCCCCCAGTTCATATCCTGAGCATGGCATTCTGTGGTATGGAATGTCCCTATGGCCAGCTTGGGTCAGCTGTCTGGGCCATGGTCCCCCCCAGATTTTAGTCCATCTCCTCACTGGCAGAGCATGAGGACACTGAAAAGTCCTTGATTTAGGATAACACCACACAGCAACAACCAAAACATCGGTATGTTATCAACAGTATTCTCATCCTAAATCCCAAACACACCACTGTACCAGCTAAGAAAAAAATGAACTATCCCAGCCAAACCCAGGATATCTTACCGCTGAAGGAACTTTGCTCCCCCAGGCCCTGTCCTGCAGTCCATCCACCTGAGAGGTGTGGGAAGAGGGTTTGCCAGGGGAGAGCAAGGCAGCAGAGCCAGCACATCTCAGACCAGCTGGCTGAGGGCCCTCACCAGCAGAGCCTTTTCTGGTCTTGGCTTCCCACCATAACTGTTTGGACTACGTCAGATCATATTGGGCTTGGCTTTGGTTTGAAGGAGGAAGAGAATTTTATTTTTTATTTGAAATGCATAGACATGACCCATGAAAACAGGAACAGACTTGCATACCAAGAAGGAAAATGCAAGTAGACGTTCATGCTTGAAAAACTATTAGGTATTTCTAGGGAAAGCGAAAGAGAAGGAGAGATGACAGGGGTAGTAAATTAAGGCTCTCTGCATACATCAGGTTTTCAGTTGATTTAATAGTTTTGGCTGGCAGTAAGGTTTGGAAGAGAGTTGGTTTTCTTTTTTCTTTTTTCATTTAAAAGAAAATAGTTAATTTGACCTGTAATACTGGTAAAAATTTAAAGATGCTTCATAAACATGTGTGATCTTATCCCAAACCTCAAACTTAACTTGTAGCAGTATGGTTTTCTGGAGCAGACTGTATGTAGTGTGTATCAGATTATGTCTTTTGTCTGTAATTAAGGGAGGGATTCTGTCACAAGCCTCTTTTCTTACCAAAATCAGTCCTTCCACCTTCAGACTTCTAGCAAGCAGGGAGTTGGTGCAAAAGCCAATTAGGTTTGGTCTTTGCTCATTTAAGATAAAACTCCTTTGGGTTACCTGAATTGTCTCCTAGAACTACACTTCCAAGTTTCAATTTTCAGCACACGAAACGTTCTGCTGGGAGCTGTGGCTGTGAAGTGCAGACTTGGATTTATAAAGTTGTTCGAGGTACAAATCTCATTCAAGCTTCAACTTGATTTAAAAAAAAAATTTCAACACGAAGCTTTGCAACTTATATAAAGAGTTATATAAAGTTATATAAAGAGTTCTATGAGTTAATGTAAGTTTGCAACTTATATGAAGAGGTATAAAAAAAGTTATTCAGAGAAATCCTTTAGCAGTTAAAAATTCAATTTTAAATGAATGGGTATGAATGACGTGTACTTCCTGTTAGAACTTTGGGCCTGCATGGAATCCCAAATCTGCATGGAATTCAGAATCCAGTCTGGATCTGTGGTGAAAATTGAAGTTTTATGTATGCAGTTCTAGGTAGACCTGGGCTTCTGCTGCATTGAAATTTGAAGCCATTAAATTTATGAGCAATAGCTATCACAATGACCTTCTGAACTTGTACTAAGTTCACTCCTAGACCAATAGCTGCTGATGGACTGAAACATTAAATAAGTTTTAAGGTCATAAGAAAATAACGGAAAAATCTGTATCTTTCAAACTAAACATATAGGAAAAGAAATCATAGTGTACATGTGTCAAAAATAGAGACATCAATTGCTTAGACTTTTATATCCTGGACATTTGCTACTGTTAATATTAAGCACTTCTTTTATTAAGCTTTAAATGTAGGTTTTGCAGATGAAATTGAGAATTATACTCTCATTTGATCTGTGCTACTCCAAAACCATATAAATTGGGATTTTCATAAAGACCTGGGGCTAGACTCAACTTGGTGCTAGTCTGTAAGTTATTTTGAATTTGATTGAGGAGCTTTGAATGCTGGTGCTATTGGCACCACCGTAGCGAAAGCAGGACAAGCATGAGTAACTCTCCATCTTGGATAAGATTCAGATTCAGGATGTCAAAATTATCACCTGATAATTTTATTTCTTCATCATTTCACTTTTCTTCTATGTCTTTATTGTGTGGGTGCATTTTAGGATCCCTCTCATTCAGAGTGCACACATTTAGAAACTGTGATGTTGAGAGGGTTTTTTCATGTCATGACTGAAAGCCAAGACACTTCCTCTTCCTGGTCGGTGCTTAGTTTATTAGTAATGTGCAGTGGCAGAGTTCAATGATTGCTCTCTTTTAACATGTTTAAAGTTCTTCAGAATTTTGTGCTGCTCTTAGGAAAATATTCTCCTCCTTCCTCGTGAACTCGTCCTTCTTGAATGAACAGGTAGCGGGTGCATGTGGGAAGGCTCTTTGCCCTGCTGCTGCAGGCTGTGATATGACTGGATTCAGAGCTCTGTGCATGGTTGGTTTGGAACAGTGCCATTCCCAAAGCTCCGTTACATAAGGTCACTGGGGGCGGGGGGTGTTGTGGTGGTTGTTTCCTAAACCATGGCAAACCATGGCATCCAGCACGTGTCCTGGCTAACAGTTCTTTTTCATAGATCTGCAGTTTATGCCATGAGGCGCTTGAGTTGTTAAATTAACAACACAGATGCCCTGCTGCTCCTTAAAAGACCTTTTTACAGTATTAAAAAATACATACATACATACCCTTCATTTAATCTTGAAATCAGCCTAACAATTTGAGAGTAGTTGTACCAATTGCACTCTCCATTTCTGATGGGACACATGCAATTCTCCTTTCACATTTCCAGCAGTTTAAATCTGGAAGAACGCTTACTGACAAGTATAAATTTTGCCTTAGCACATATAAATGTGAAGATGCTCAAAAATCTTGTGACCCTCTTTCTGTAGCTGTACCCTTCCTATTTGGTTGTATTCCTTTTGTGTTGTTTTACTGTTATACTTTATTTCCTATTTTTTCTTTTTAATCCCAGTTTTCTTTCTTTTTAGTCTCTTTCTATCCTTATTTACTGTTTAGATGGTTCCAAGTTTAAGGAGAAGATGATTCTTTTCTCAAGCAGGTAGACTTGCATGTTGTGTGTGTGCCTGATTTTATCCTCTTCTCCTTTTTTGCCTGGTTTACATTGAACCTCACTTCTATATTGAATGATTGTCAAAAATATGCACTTGCTTTTCCTAACCCTGCTTTAATTGTTTCAGGTGAGGATGGGCCATCTCAGATGGGACTGGAGGATCTGTGCATGTTCCGGGCTATTCCCACCTCCACTGTGTTTTACCCCAGTGATGCTGTAGCCACTGAAAAAGCAGTGGAAATAGCTGCCAACACCAAGGTTTGCATCACAGTATTTCTGAGCCAGAGAATAATTCTGCCTTTTGTACTACTCTTGTTGCTTCTGGCATGTTTCTTGCGTGTCTCTATCCACGTAAATTCTTCCCGAGGCTCCAGCGTGGCAGTGGGATGTTTTCTTTGCAAGGAAAGGTTACAGACATTCTGTCCAGGCTAGTGCAGAATGAACAGTCTGGA
>VYZQ01010289.1:15140-27137 GCA_013400655.1 Mystacornis crossleyi
GAAGAAGCTCTCTCCTGCTGCTGCAAAATCACAGACCTTATCCCGGTTGGGGTGCTTGGCTCTTCCCCTCTGGGCGGAGCATCTCACAATGGGATGGTGAGTGATAGGGTGAGGCACAGATGGGCCATTAACAGGAGATAGTCCAGGATCGAGTTATCAGTGAGTCATTGACAGGCACATTAACAGATGATAGCCCAGAGGGAGGAGGCAGGGAACATTGCTAAAAATGGTAATAGAATACCAGGTAACCCAGGACAGATGGATATCCTATTTAGGCACAGTGGGAAGTGAAAGGATTTTTTTTTAAAGATAAAAACCCAAAGGAATTTGTTTCATTTTCCTTTCCTTTCAATCTTTCTATTTTGTGAGGAAACAGACTTCTGCGTTAGATGTAGGTTTGGCCACTGCCCAAGAGACCTAAAAGTTTCATCATCTTGTTACTTATTGACCACTTTGCTTATGAGAAATAAATGCCAGAGAAGCCAGTGAATTGTTGTTTTTCTTAGATGTGTCCTACGTGGTTTCGATGCAGTGCCAGGTGATCAGCAGTAATGATGCTAAGCAGAAGATAATGATGAGTATCCCTATCAAGAAAGCTGAAACATAAGCCGTGCTCTGTGATACCTGGAAATTGGATGACTTTCAAGAGAGGTGAACTCTGTTTGTGCCCTTCAGGTTTCAGAGAGATTCCTTGTTGGAACTGCTCTGGGAATTTGTCCTTGTTCTTAGAGCTGTCATCTGTTCTCCATTTAGATACAGCCTGGATTGTTCGGATGTGTGCCCAAGGAAAGCTGTGCTGGGCCTGCCCAAGGCTCCATCGGCCCTCCAGCCCCTGAGAGGAAGAACAAAACACTTCTGGTAGCTCGAGAGAGCCTTTAATCGTTAGAAGCCGCTTCTAGACCACAGTGGTTGGTGACAAGCAGCAAAGTTATCTTCCAGGAATTTGTCTTTTTTCTTTTTTTTTTTTTTTTTTTACCTTCACTGGCAAAGAGCTCTACAACAAATTCCGTGCCGTGTGAACATTCAGTATCCAGTGCTCCAAGTGTGAGAAAATCATCAGCCAGCTGCCTCCTCCCTGCTCTGCAGTTTGGAGTGCACAAAAGTGAGCACCGGGAGTATCTTTAGTGTCTTTCTGGAGTGGACCATCCCCAGAGGGTGTTGCTGGCACAGCCATCAGTGACACAACTTAAACCTGATGCCCTGGTGATCTTTCAGTAACAAAGTATGACAGGAAAAACTGAAGGTTTATAGATAGTCAGTGGTTACGTATGCATTGAACAGGGTGGGTTTTTTTTTTCTCCATGAAGTGTATCTTCATGTGATTACATGTCCTCAGTTCTCATTCAGTGCTGGTTATCCAGTCGTTCTTCTCTAGCTTTCTAATTTTTAATTCCTGTGCTTTCTTCCTCACAGGAAAGCAGGATATGAACCATTTTAGCTATAAGTGAAGTAATATTAAATGTGAGAAAATTGGGTTCAGAGCTGCCAGAAAGGGAATGCCACAGGAGAGGCACTGTGGAGGCGTTGTCTTTGGACCTCTAATTGAAGCATCTCAAAACTTTTCAAAAATATTCACGTTTGACCTAAGTTTGGAACTGAGATCCTTCGATTCGTTACACTGAAATAGCATTTGCTTATGCCATAATTTGTTATATTTCCCAGCTCTCCTCTGTGTTGCCTGAGCCATCCTGTGTGATGGAGTGGCAGCTGCCTGCTGGAAAGTGAAGTGAAATATGTGCCTGTGTCTTGGGAGGAGGAACTGGCATGGACCCAATGCACTGAATCTTGGATGATGCCTGGTCCCTTATTCCACTTCTCAGGCAGTTCCAGTGCCTGTGAGGGTCCTCTCATGCCTGCCTGTGCTTTTTCCATATTCTGAGTGTGTTTTAGGAGAGAACATGGACCTCCTGGTCTGTGTGGGTGGTTAAGAGTGTGATATCCTTTCCCAGATTTATTTTGCTTGTTCCCAGCTGGTCCATTTTGGATTTTCCCTGTCTGAGGAAGTTTGTTGTACGTAGCTGGTGTTTAATGCTGGAGAGACCTGAATCGTTCTATCAGGGTAATTGATACTGACCTAATTACACAGATGAGTTTTGCACTGGAATTTTTAATGGCACTTAATAATTATGAGAGTCCTTCATTCCCGATGTCTATGATTCAGTCCTTTGCCTCGTGTGCCTTCAAAGAACAAGGGCACTGGATGGGATTATTTCCCTGTTTATTTTGTGTTGGGTAACTCTCTGTGCCTCCTGCCTGGAAAAACAAGGGGAGCTGCTGCAGTTTAACCTCTCCACGGAGAAAGCAGTGGTTGAATCCAGTGCCACTCCATTGTCCCTCATCCAACCAGGATATGGGTGAACTCTGATCTCAGTAGGAGATTGCCAAGGTCAGGCGAGGATAGGGAGACTCTCAGCACAGCTCTGCTCAGGAAAATCCTTATGCCACATTTGCTAAGTGGGAGGCCTGCTAGAGAAGAGCCATCTTTGTATTCCATCCTCTTGGCATATGTCCTGTGGATGGTGTCTGTCTGCAGGGGAGGCTCCGTCCAGGAGAGCCTCCTTGCCTTCCTAACTGGTGAATGTGCAGGGCTGTGTCCCAGAGCACTGCAGCAAACAGGAGAAGCCCAGGTGACAGAGTCACCACCTCTCCCAGTTTCACCAGGCTGGGAGAGGGTGTTAAAGGGCAGCGTGATTCCGGACCTGCATCATGCCTGGGATCAAGCAGTTGTGTCCTTTCCCTGGCAATCCGGCCGGGCAGGAATGTCCTGGCAGAAACAGTCTGGGCAGGAATGGTGCTGAGCCCAGTCTCGTGTGGAGCAGATGAAGTGGTAAATGATGCCCTTCACCTGCCTGTATCTGATGCACAGAAATATTTGAGAGATATTTTTCCCCACCCCGTGTCTGTATCTTGTCCTTGATTCCAAGTGAAGCACAGTGGTTTCAAAGCCACCGTGGACAGCTTATTTCTAGATGCGTGTTTACACCTTGCATGTCTCTGGGGGGCTAAACAGGAGCCAGATCACCCATGTGGGTCTAGTTCTGTGAGAGTGAGCAGATAAACACAGTGCTCCAGAGCTGATGTTATTGTTTCTATCCCCAGAAGGGAGATCTGGGAAAGGAGAGGGCCCAAACTGCAGAGGAAAACAACCAGCATTTCATTTAGTCACCTGGCATCTGCTTGAATAAACCGGTTCTGCTTTAACATTACATTAAACATCCCTCCCACCTACTTCTTTTTAAATTCCTCCCGAGTTTCTTCCTTTTATTTCGATCTGTTCTGCATATCCCAGGGTCTGGAATTTGTCTTTTATAATGATATATAGCTTGGCATGATGCCAGCCTCAACTCCAGGGAATTTTTGTTCCTCTTAAGATCTAAAAATCTTTATAAACATGCATTTGGAGGAAAAATACCGAAGTATTCAAGAAGCAGGATAAAAAGTTAGAAGAGCTCCAAGTGCTCTTACCAGCTGTGTCATATCATACTGGGCTGACACAGGATAAATCCACAGTCCATCCATATTTTCAATATGCACACAGGCTGGGTTTCCTCATCACAAAAGGACAGAGGAGAGCTGCAAAAGGTGCAGAAGGAGACCACAGGACCCACAAGTAGCAGCTTCAGTCTGTGTGAGGCGTGAGTCTTGGATTTGGAGAGGAATGACTGAAGAAAGGCCTGAGAGAGGGCTGCAGAAAAGCCTGGAAAAGCAAATGAGGGCCTTCAACAGGAGTGAGCCAGAAGAACAGGAAGAAAATGGGGGTTTTTTTACACCCAGCAGGCACTGGATTTTCCTGATGTCTAACTAAACTGCCCCTGACTCAGCTTCATACCATTTCCTCGAGTCCTGTTGATAAATAACATAGGGAACAGAAATTTTCAGTTCCCCTGAAGCTGCTGAGTAGAGTTTAAAGACTAACTAGCAACAAAGATGAAGGAATGTAGATGTATGCACTCAGGATGATAAATGTAGCTGGAAACGTGTCTGTGGAGATACAGATAATGAGGCCTAGAGTGGGTTTTTGGCAAGTTATGTAGCAAGAAGCAACAGCGCATGCCCAAAAAAAAGTTCAAGGAAAGGCCGTCTGTGATATTGAAGGGTTCAGTGAATACAACCACCAGAGACCCCTTTAGATGACCCTCCAGGACCATGAAAGGGCTTCCAGTTGGAGACTGATGCATGCAAATTAGTTCTAGGAGAAGTGAGGTTTATGTATTAGCTAGGAGGCGCGTGGTAATGAATATGTATGATTATGGTGGAATAAATACCCTGTTGTAAGGTCTCACCACACACCTCAGATTAAAGGAGACATCCTGCTCTGTGTCCAATGCTGATAAAGAATGCCAGCTTTCTAATGCTTCAAATTGTGTTGGAAAGTTTTATTTTCTGGCCGATTTCGGTATCGCTTCATTGGCCTTGGGAGTGCTGCCCACAGTGAGGATGCTGAAGGCCCCAGTGAGGTCTCCCCTCAGTCTCCTCTTCTCCAGGCTGAACAGACCAAGTGACCTCAGCCCTTCCTCATGTGGCTTCCCCTGCAGACCCTTCACCATCCTCATGGCCTCCTGTGGACCCTCTCCAGCAGAGTATCATAGGCACCCCAGCTTCCACTCACTTTGTGTCACGGATAGGTTTTCGCTGGGGTCGGCGCCTGCTCAGGGAGGAAGGTTAAGCTGGGTTTCCTCTGTGGTCAAACAGCACCAGTCCAGCTGGGGAGGAGCCACCAGCAAGAGCTTGGGGAGGCCAACAAGAGACTGGCAGAGGAATCAGCCTGGGGGAGTGAGGGAAGGTTGGGAATGGAGAGGTTCATGTGACAGAAGGTCTACGCCTCTTGCTAGAGGGTTTCACAGAGTGGCTGGAGGCAAGGGAAAGTGTTCAAAGCTGTTTGAGGTACCCTGACTGCTCTGTGCTGAGGTTTTTTTCATTGTCCCTTGTCTTTGTTTGAAAGACAGGTGTCTGCTGAGGAAGGCAGGAGCCTCCCTCGAAATGGAAAATGCAANGAACGCTCCCCCTCTAACCAATGGTGCTGGCGTGTCAGTAGAGTTTAGATTTGAGACTGCGAGTCTTTTTCTATATAAAATTCCTGTCTTCTGATTTTTACTCCATTAGGGCGAAATGCTGCATAGACAATCCTATTTACAGGCATGAGGCAGCTGCTTTTCATTAGGATCATTTGCCATAAGGCCGGCTGCAAATTACTTCTGGTTTAAAGCTTGGCTGTCTCAGCCCTCTGCTCCGTGGCCAGGGGGCTGCCAGGGCAGGGGTGGCAGCTCCATTTCCATCCCAGTCAGGGCTGGGCACCTCAAAGCCTTGTACAAATCAGCCCAGCTGAAAACAGATGCCCCAACCAGGAGGATGCTGGTGGCTAAGAGACAGCAGCCAGCCTCACCAGGGGGTATAAGGTCCTGTTCCACGGCCGAGAGACCCAGTTGTTGGAAATCCCTGTAAATGGGTTACCAGATGAGCTGGGTCCTGCAGAATTCTCTCTTGCACCCTGGCTCAGCGTGGGTGGCTTGATGGGAGCAGCCTCCCCTGTGGCACTCACAGCCCAATTGCTTCGGACAGAGACCCAAAGAAGTGGTGACCAAGTTACCGCTTTACAAATCCCCTTTCCAAGCACACCTCTTACTGGCTTTTAAAAAATTTAATGTTAATTTTCAGAGCCACGAAGGGCTGCAAGCTTTGCTCAGTCTATTTTTCTTTAACCAACAATTATTCCGGCTTACTCCAGGTGGGATTTTTCCTCCTGGCTGGTGAGCTGCTGTGGCTGCTGGCAGTTGTTCAGCCAGTGCAAGCTGTTGCTCAGCTGGGTTTTTGCTCCCAAGCTCCTTCCCAGCCCAGCCATCCAGGACAGAGGGGAAGTGTCACACACGGACACGGGCCAGCTCTTTGGCCCTACTGCTGGTTTTAACATCTGGATTCCTTCATGTGAGGTCATTAACAGAAGTAAAAGAGAGTTCAGGCTGAAGGGGGAGGAAATTCCCCTTCGACAGCTTGTTCAGTCTGTAGTTTGGGGATGTTCACGTTAGTGGCACGGTCACTGGAACACCCTGCTGCCCGAATTGGATGTGTTTCTGATTTTCTCTCCAAGAGCTGATGCTGAGGGTGATGGCAGCTGCCAGCATGGACCCAGTCATCCTCCCTGCAGGCACGCACAGAGCAGCTGGGATTTAGACCTTTCAGGCTGACCTCATGCCTGCCTTGAAATCAGGCAGGGTTTTGCCACCGGCTTTGTTGTACCTCAGTACGTGCAACAGATGGCTTCTGAGCATCCCATTCCCAACGGGTTTCCACCGAAATGCCCGACTTTTGTCTGGAGCTGGAGGCACTGTGGCTCATGTCTGGGTGATTTCAAAGGAGGTGCTGCCAGGCACAATATTTGGGAGCCATTTGCTCCCTGCACAGAGCAGGAAGAAGAATCCATCTCTTTTATTGCCTCTGCTGCTGCAGTCCCCCAGTGGCTTCGTGGCGTGGGCGTACGGAGCAGCGCTTCCTGCAGCCTTTCGGAGCTGGGATTCGTCCTCATTTTTATGGTTTGTTTGTTGGATTTTCAACATTTGCCTTCACTTCTGCTCTGTGTGAGAGTCTTTAGCAGGAACAGGAAGTGGTAGCTCTGTACCAGGAGTCTGTCACTGTGCTCCAGAGCCACATGCAGCTAACAGCACTAGAGGAAAAAGTGTGCTATGTCTCGATTTGAACACCTGCACTGTTTCTTAAACCGCTTCCTGGCTGCAGCATCATCCTGAAAGCACCAGTTCCTTCGTTTTTTTTGTTTTCAAACCCCAACAATCCCCACTGCCTTCCTCCAGCACTTTCCAGTCGCAGACTTGGTGGGTGCCCAGTGAAGCCAGCAGCAGCGCTTTGGAACTGAAACCTTTTCCCGTGCAGGGAGTTGCAAGGCGATGGCACTGCCAGGCTCCTGGGGCAGCTGCTGACTGTGGTGAGGCCGAAGGGGAGGGGCAGAGGGGTTTTCCAGCCCAGATAAGTCAAGTTTGAATGCACCTGGTGTAGGTAAGCACTCAGCTGGCTCAGTGACTCTGCCTGTCTGCGTGTGGAGCAGTGAACATCCCCTGCAGAACTCACCACTGGCCCTTCACCACCACCACCACCACCCAGCCCCCAGCTTGGGCCACACACCTGGCCAAGGTGTCAGCAATGGGATCCCAGGCCCGCCTTCCCAAAATGTGGGGAACAGCCCTCGCTGAGAGGGCGGGGTGAGTGTTCCCCCAAGGAGCTTGTCTGACCAGGGCTGTGCAGATCTGTCCTGGGCCTTTGGGAGAATCCCTCCTCTAGAGCCTCTTGGCACGTTTGCCATGACACCAGGCAGGCTCCCAGTCCCACCTGGAGCTGTGCTGGGTCAGATCCTCTGCAGACCCAGCTGCACTGGCCTGCAACAGGGACGACCCGAGGCAAAGAGCAGCCTGCACTGGACCTGTGACAGCATCAGGACAGGATCTGTGCCACCCCTTGGCACGCTATTCCTGAGTAGGCAGGGAGTAAATCCCATCAGTCTGCCCATAGACTTTGTGGCATCTATCTTTTCTATTTTTTTTCCCTTTTTTTCCGAGGTCTTTCCTTTTTTAAAAAATAGGATCTCCCTCCCTCTCCCCCAGCTGTGCAATAATGAACCAGCGTGGAGAGGAACAGCAAAGTGTCGTGGCCGCCTCACACCCACGGGCGCTGCTGCAGGGAAGTGGCGGTGAGGGAGCGGGGATCCCCCCGCTGACAAACCCCGTTTCTCAGCACCTGGATCCAGGCATGTACACTCATCCCGAAAGTTTGGGGCGGGTGCCGGCTCGTCCCTTTCCTGTGCATCACTGAGCTGGCACCACGTCACCGCCTTCCCTAGGCCAGGACAGGCTGCCTTGAGGCAGAAGCGTGCAATGTAACTCATTTTTTTTGCCAGGCTGGGAAAGCCCCTAAGGCACTATCGGGCTTTTCCCACGGCAGTGCCAACACAGAGACACGAGGCTGCGGCTTTCCCTCGGCAGCAAAATCCCCCCGAGGCTGTGGCAGCCAGGGCAGCAGCGAGCCAGATGGGAAATGCTGGGTTTTGTTATCAGCTCCTGAAATGTGGTCGCCACCGGGGGAATGGTCGGACTGTTGGAAGGGGTTAGACTCCTGCTGGTTCCCCTTCGGTGCTGCTGCTCTTCGAGGGAAAACAGCTGCATGCAGATGTGCACGGGACAGGACGGAGCCGCCCGGGCAGGAGCCCCTTTGGATGGGGATTTGGATGGAAAACTCCTCCAGCACCGTTAGCATTACCCCGGGACACGCTGAACCAGTCCCTTGTGCGGCCGGTGGCAGCTGAAAACAGCAATTAGCAGCAGAATAACAACCCCAGCTGCCTCCCCCGGGCTCATTGGTTCCATCAGCCCTGGCTTGCATAAAGCAGGGGGATAATGCCACTCTCAGCCCGGCTGCATCAGTCTTATTTTCATTTCTTACCAGCAGAGCAGCACCGCAGGATCACCACAAAAGGAGGGGGGATGCAAGAGCTCCATCCAGCTGCCCGCTGGTTCAGAGGTGAATTTTCCACCGCGGCTGCTGGGAAACACAGCCCCATGGTTTGTTTTGTGCCCAGCCAGCGTGTGAGTGAAGATATGAGTCATGATCCCGCAGCCTGTAAAATTGCTTTGGTCTCTCTGTTTGGGACAGCCGTTATTGATTATTGTTGGCTGTAAAAGGGGGCAGGGAGGAATGAGCTGGGACGCGGCTCCCCGCTGCTGTTTCAGAGGATTTGTTAGGTTTGCAGCTGACTGTTGAGAGATTAATAGACAAACCCCAACCACTTCGGTATTGTGTGCTCTTTATTTTTAATATAAATCAGTTTTGCAGTGGTTTGCAGGACACAAAGCTGCCTGCAGCCTGGGTTTCCTACCACCAGCAGCAGTGGCCGGGCTGGGCTTGAGGGGCAGTGGCTGGGGCATCCCTGCTGCAGGGTTTCTGTTCTGAATTTTCCTCCTGCTGCAGAAGGTGGCACCTGTGCCAGGAGTGGGATGAGCCTGCCCGTGCCCGACTGAGTGCCAGCCCTCCCATATCCTCTAGAGTGGGTCCTCCCAAGCGAGCCCTGGCTTTGGCCATCCCGTCAACACCAGGAGATTCCATCGGCCCTCTTGTCTGCCACTGTCCCTCTGGTCTGGGGCAGAAGGGCCATGTCTGCCCTTGCCAGGACAGACTAGAGGGCATAAATCCCTGGCTGGGATGGCGGCTGCTCTGTCCCTCTCATTGCCAGGTGAACCACCTCACCAAAGCCACCCCAGTGAGTTTCATCTTCTTTTTTGGGTGCAAGCAGCTTTTCTCGGCAGCAGCAGTGGCTGCTCTGAGTCCTTATGTTGGAGGAGCAAGAAAAGTCACCGTGCAAGGAAAAAAAAGAAAGAGCAGGGGATGCTTTTCCTGCCTTGCTAATGAGGCAAAGTGGCACAGCAAGTTATCAAGGAGATGCTCCCTCTGGCAGCAGGATGCACCTGATGAACTTCCTTCTGCTCTGTGGGATAATCACACGGGGAAAAGAATTCCTGCCAACATCTGAGGATGCCCTCATGCGCTGAACAAGATATTGCAACTTGGGTGTTAAACTTGCACTTCTCGGTGGGTTTTATATTATTTTGTTCGAGCAATACTGGTTTTCAGCTAGATTCCTCCTTTCCTGTTGCAGTCGGAGCTGACTATGGGTGTTACTGCAACCAGTTTTGCTTCTCTGGGGTTCAGGAGCATTCTTCAAGGAGAGGTGGGAGGTCAGAAGTGGGTCAGGACCAGCAGCTCTTGTTTGTGGATGTACCAGTGGGTCTAACCTCTCACTGAGGTTAAATAATAGCGCCTGAGGACACCCACGTCGGGATAAAGAAGAAGTAGGTGCCTTGAAAGCCCAGAGGAAAACCACTACTAGTCTTTTTACAAGTCTTGCAGGTGTGCAATCTGTGCTACTAGTCTATAAAAATCCCACAAGATGCAGAGTTTAAACTATATATCAGCTATATTAATAGTACTGCAGTCCACCATCAACGCAGGGTGAAACACCATGACAAACCGGAGCGTGATAGCACCGCTCATTTAAAACATCTCTGAGCACAGTCCAGAGGATTGGCAGCTGAATCAGTGAAAAGCAACTGGTGATCAAGGAAAGCCAGCTCCCTGTTTAAGGAAAACATCAGCTCCTGGGAAATCCCTTACCTTTAATTGCATCTGAGAGCGTAATTGCATCTTCGGCCCCAACAGGACTAAAATCAATCTGGTTGAGGAGTGACACAAAGAAATGGGACTTAAACGGATGCTTATCTCTGATCACTGAATACAGGGATCCCGTTCTACATAATGTACATATAAATAATAGAGCAGCCCTTCCCAGCTCATTCTGAGGGATGGAGCTGTTGAGACCAGCACCCTGGATGTGTCCCTGGAATTTCTCTGGGCATATTGCTAAGCTCTAAAGAATAGCACAGCTTTTGAAACCTATTAAAAAAAATTTACAAGCGATGTTACCATTTTTCCTAAAAAATATTCTCATCTCTGAAAAAAACCAGAGTTTGTTTTGCAGAAGCTTTTAGCTGTCATCCCTTGTTTTGGACCTGAGTTATTTCTATTTAGTGAAGTAATGAGCAAAATCCTTATTTCTCATCCTACTTTAGCTCTTCCCACTTGCTCTTGGTGCATAAGAGAATTAAAGAATAAGCAAGTGTTCAGTTTGGCTTCCTGAGGAAGAAAGAAAGAAAGCAAAAGTCAGTATATATAACCCAGTGTGATTTTTGCTTTCTCTTTATACAGCAATGCAATCACTAGAGGGAGGCAGATGGTAAATTTGCCTATCCTAGGCTCTCAGACACTCTGTGGTGCCTTATAAACGGCAGCAGAGCAGTCCTAAGTAGGAACTCCTGGTATATCATAAAATTTCCTGGGGGTGAAATTTTGAGCACTTGCTGAAATCAGCCTGATTTTGTTGACTGTCCGCGCTGGCACCCCCAAGGCAGCTGTGTCCTCCTCAGCAGCCGTGGAGGTTCCTGAAGGTCGTGTTGGGTCCCTCAGCTCATCCTGGGGGGGACGCGATCCCCTCCTGAGAAACCAGGGGTGCAGGAGCTGGTAGAAAGGCTGAGACATTCCATTTGAGGGTTTTGGCCCCATAGAGCAGAGCTTATGCAGCTTGGCTCAGGCCAGTGTGGACGTGCCCAGCAGCTCTCCGAGAGATGCTCTTGGGCCATGTGACCCCAAAATAAGTAAGAATCAGCAATTGCTGAATGTGAAGATTTAGTCAAAAGGGCCAAACATCCTAATGGGTTATTTATATTTTTATGGGGATTGGCTGAAAATAAAGACTTGCTACCAACCAAACAAACCACATTAAGATTCCTCACTGAAATACTTATATATCAGCACATAAAAAATAAACTTGGTTTTACAATTTATTTCACCATCTCTACCACCTGTTAAGCTAAAATGAAGCAAATGCTTCTGTTTTCCTCATGAACCAGAAGATACCTTGGGGACCTCCCTGCTTTGCAGCAGGGTTCCCTTCCAGGATCCTTATCTTTCAGAGTTTACATCCTGGTAGCACAAGGCTGTTGGATGTTCAGGAGGGCAAAGCTCATTTATACGGAGTTTACACCACTTGGACACACAGGAGCCTGTGGGGCCGTGGGTTTTGTCTACCTAAACTTTATTAAAGCCTTTGACACCATTTCCCAGAGCATTCTCTTGAAGGAACTGGCTGCACTCTCTGCTGGGTAAAAAGCTGTCTGCATGGCCGGGCCCAAAAAAGAGGTGGAGTCACCATAGAACATCCTGAGTTGGAAAGGACTTAGAAGGATCATCGAAGAACAGCCCCAAGAATCCCACCAAGTGCCTGAGAATGTTGTCCAAACACTTCTTGAACTCTGTCAGCTTGCTGCTGTGACCACTTCCCTGGGCAGCCTGTTCCAGTGCCCAACCACCCTCTGGGTGAAAAAACCTTTTTAAATATCCAACCTAAACCTCCTCAGCTTCCCCTTCCTCACAAGGAAGTTGTAAATG
>VYZQ01010293.1:28463-46518 GCA_013400655.1 Mystacornis crossleyi
TTTTCTTTTCTTTTTCTTTTCTTTTCTCAAACAACATAGTATTTCATAATTTCTTGATTGTTGAGTTATGTGATAAAAACTCACCTGCATACCCACAGAGGAGCATAGATACACAATAATGTCTGGGGAGCTCAAACAATCCCCTGCCCTGGATGGCACAGTCACATGAGCCACCATTTCATCACAGGCCCATCTTCACAAACCCAGATGAGAACAGGGACATTGTAGCACGCAGGGAACCCAAATTAAGACCTCAGGGAAAGTGACATCCTATCTGAGCCCCTCCCAGATGTGTCCTGGAAGAGGCTCAGCCCCAGTGTAGAGGTGTGAAACCCACCAAGATGAGTCAGGGAGAGAGGAGTAGTGGGAGTGACTGAGTAGGTTGTGTCTAAGTCCAGCTGATGGAGGGATTTATGTACAAATATATAGACAAATTAGCAGTCCTCGATACCGCTCAGGCAGAGAGGGGAGGAGAATGAGGCCATAAGTGCTCTTTGTTTCTATGTGAAAGCTCAGTTTCTGACTCTGTACCTTGCTGGGTATAGATGCATATATGGGATGCATATGTGTGCTGTCTTTGTGTGGCCTTGTTGTTTCTTGGAACTGAGCCCATGGAGCTGCAGCAGCCTTGACTCTGCTGCTGCTGGATTCTGCCCTATTCACTAACACTGACTTCTGGAATCAACCTATTATCTCTATTTTTAAAATAATCTATTACTAATCCTTTGAGAGGCTCCTACTGTCATTTGAATTTGGTCATCACTGTTGAAATCTCACCACTACAGTCACCAGGTCTGTTTTCTTCCCCAGTCTGCTCTCCTAGAGTTAAGCTCCTTGACTAACTCTGCTGTTTCACTGGACTTCTCTCACACAAAATAGAAACTTCCATGTTTCTTGTACCCTTCTTTTCTGGAAGCTGAAGCAGATGTTTGATGCTCTGATACACTATTTTGATTGTGATCATAGCAACCTGAGATGAAAACATAAAATCATATGCAAAGTGATGTGGAAGAGAAGGTATAAGTAGTGCAGTGGTTTATTCTTTTTACTGCTGAACGAAAAGGTCTGAGTAAAGCTTCTTTCCAAGACTACAGAAAAATTAAGTCCTGTGTGGAAAATAACCACAAAAATACTGCATTTAGTTAGTGTGTGGGAGCCCTTTATGGCAAATATGTTGAGAAGGAATGAAAATTCTCCTCACCATGCAGCAAGCAACTCTTCTGTTTCAACTTTTATAATTAATTGTGACTGAAATTATGTGTTTTATAAACCCCAGCTTTATTTTATTGGTTGTTACTACTACCATCCATGGGTGGATACCTTTCATGGTAAAAGATATATTTTCTGCTTACCTAGAGTTCTATTTCAGCTTTCAGGTGTCTTTGCCATATTGCATTATTTATTCAAGAGAAAAAGATTAAGATTTTCCCTTGAAGAGTTTTAAGTAACTTGTTAAAAACTGAGTTATTTTCTTTCTTTCCCTTTATGTTTTTGGCTTCATATTGCTCTTTGTAAGTACTTTGCTCTATAGAGGTTTCTCTATTATAAATTGAAATTTAATTTTGGTATACACTCTTCCATTCAACCATCACCTTAGGAATTCACATTTATATCACTTATATTGTTATATATTCAATTCTAGGCTTTCTCTTTTCTCTTGAGCCCAATTACCACTGAAAGAAAATATATCTGCTAGGAAGTGGGGCTTTTTGAAAGAGTCCTGTCAGCTATATGGAGAGGGCCCAATCCATTGCAGGTTTTATATATGTTCAAATAAATACGTGTGTGTGTGTATATACTTTTGTGTATGTGTATGTAAAAGGAATGTAAGAGGGTGTAGAAGAGTGAAAACAGGAATCAGTAAAGACAAATGACAGGAAATAATGTGTATGTTTGTGTGGGAAGAGGAGAATGAGTATGAGGTGGGAGGAGGAAGAGGATAATATTTCAGCCTTTGGTTCCAAAAGTTTCTCCTGAGCAAGCAGATGCTCTTTCTCTTGCTATCAGCAGGGATCTGAGTACATACAATGTGCAGACCTGATCTGAGAGACTGGGAAAGAAGCTGAACAGTTGAATAAAGTGATGTTAATGGAGGGGAAAAAGGTCATTTTATCTTGACTCATAAATCTAGTTCCTTCATCTGTGCAGAGCAGCCAGTTTCAGGAGTCCCTTCAGTTGGGCTTACTGCTTGCAGCCCATGTTCCTGTTTCCTCGTTAATGCTGAAGTTAGAAACATGAAGGTTCCCAGTGTAAAGCACACTTTCCTAATGTACAGTAACTATGCTCGAAATAATTTACATGGCAGCATGGGAATTTTAATATACTCCACAAGCATTCTACAAAATACTCGTATTTAGCATAATATCCTACATTATACCTCAGCAAAATTAACTAAGAACTACTACTCTTTATGCCAGAATAAGTGTTTTGTCTTAAAATACTACTAAACTACCAACTTCTGTGCTCTGGGCAGAAGTTCACAAAACTATCAAACATTTTTCCTTTGCCTTATTGCTAAGAAAATGAAATTTGGAATACAACTGAAGAAAAATAAAGACCCAGGTTTTTAAGACAAAATAAAAGACAGAAAAGTTAATACTATTCATTTTCATGTAGTTTTGGCATTATGCATGCACTTTAAACTGAAGGATAGAAGTTGACACTGTATGGGGATAGACATAAAAAACAGAATTTAAGCTACTGTAGGAATCATAATTAAATTCTCCAAAGCTTATGCAAAGCAGCATGCAGAGTTGTAGCAATTTTACCATATGAATATAGAAATAATTATTTTTTTAATAAATACATTCCAATCAAATAATACACCAAACTCAGGATTTGACAGTGAACTGTTCAAGGTGCAAGTATTGCTACATGGTAAATTGTTAAGGCCTAAAATGTGCAACTGAATCCTCAGTATGGATGAAAAGTAGTTCCCAAATTGGGCTGGAATCATGGAGGAGACAATAAGTTTGTCATTATAACATCACCAAGAATGGTGTCAATTATAAAACTTTCTTTAGCAGTGTGTTCTTCATCTGTACCCATCTGTTCTTGGTATTTCACAATCATTCTTATTGCTATGTCCAGACCCCAGAGAGGTAAGAAAATGCTATTCTCACTCTAACTAATGCAACCTGTCCAGCATTATTTAGAGTTCCTACAGTGAAGGCAGGAATTTCTTGTATTTCTGAATCCAGTCTTATGGCATAAACACTGAAAGGTTTTGAGCAGCCATATGTAAGGCAACATACAAGGCAAGACCACGATCTACCATCGAAAGACACTCTTAAGACGTCCTTTGCCCATAGGTGATCACACCTGGGAGCTAGAAGTCAACTGAAAGTCCAGTTAACAAAGTTTTCACAGTAAGAGCTCCAACACTGGGCTTTGGAATTATGCAGGTCTACATCATTCAGATGCAGTATCTTCTAATGAAAGCTCCTGTACCTTAATGAAGCTTCTTTGTCTAAGCCACATTGTATTCCTCCACCCAGAGCTAGATAGGAACCCAATTCCACAATATGCCACCAATACTTGCAGAATATTTTTCGTTCTTGCACACAACATGAATTTTAACTGATTCAGATAATGAATTTTTAAAATAGTTTTCAAAGCAGCATGGGTTGAAGAGATACTCAGATCTCAGCAAAACAGAGATGTATTTTGGCAATTACTGAGACCACATAATGGTTTTTAAATGAAGACTGGTATTTTGGCAGCAGGAAGTTTATATACGAGGTCATGAAAACACATCACAGAGTAATGTCTAAACTAATAAACAATCTATTCATTGTAGTAAGAAAAGAATTGAAAGAAAAATCACAAGGTTCAAGGATTCAGTCCTGTAGCCTTCTCATCCCCGAGTCACGTCTTTGGGACAAAATACAAAATAAATGATGTACGAGTGGTTATATAGCAATATAGGTTTGGTAAAGAGAGGAAACAACATGACCCTTGAAAGAATGCCTACATTTCAGAGAAGGAACGATGCTTTTCTAGTGACACATCTGGAGCATTTTGTCCAATTCTGGGCTTCTCAACTCAAGAGAGACATGGAGCTCCTGGAGTGAGTCCAGTGGAGAGCAATAAGTATGATTAAGGGGCTTGAGCATCTCTATTATGAGCAAAGGCTATGAGAGCTGGGCCTGTTCAGCCTTGAGAAGAGATGACTGAGAAGTGACCTCATCAATGTCAGTATCTGAGGGGAGGGTGCCAAGAGGCTGGAGCCAGGTTCTTCTCGATGCCAGGCAACAGCACAAGAGGCAACGGGCATAAACCAATGCACAGGGAGTTCTACCTAAATGTGAGGAAGATCTTTCTTGCTGTGCAGGTGACCATGCACTGGAAGAGGTTGCCCAGAGAGATTGTGGAGTCTCCCTCCCTGGAGATATTCAAAAACTATCTTGACACAATCCTGTGCCATGTGCTCTAGGATGGCCCTGCTTGAGAAGGGAGGTTGGAGCAGATGGCCCACTGTGGTCCCTTCCAACCTTACCCATTCTGCAATTCTTTGTGGAGGTGAACCTGAAAGAAACTGAGATCTGTTTTTCAACTCTTCTCATCAGGTTTCTTAGACCCTCATTCAGGCAAAGTCATCTCATTCAGTTACTAAAATGATTGCTTTGTGAAAGGATGTGTAGAGATACATACCTCACTTTGGACAACCCAGTAATAGCCCAGAGTAACACTAACCTGCGGATCTCACAAGCAAGAGCCTCAGCCAGACCCCACTGAACACCAGGGAACAACTCCTCAACATGTCATTTCTTTGGCCCATGCAACTCTCAAAACTTGTTCTAAGATCCTGCCAGCTACAAACCTGTTAGTTTAGGAAACATTGCAAATGTAATAAGGACAAATCTTTCTTATATGAGAAAAGAACATTGCAACTAATAGTGTAGGACAAGATACTCCACTGACTGCTGAAAGTTTGAAAATCCACTACAGTTTTATTATTCACAACACTTCAGCCTTTCACCGTGCCTACTACTGCCTGTTGTGGGAAGAGCTGTCACAATCTAATGGTGTGAAGAACCAAGTGATACTCCATATTTCCACCGACTAGTGGGATGTGAATTTCCCACAGATAGTCTGACATTTCCAGGTGCTGTTCTAAAAGACAACTTCTTTCACACAGCAGAAGTGTGACTTCCACTGATACTTCCAAGTTTTAAGGTCATGGCAACTCAAACAGACACTATCAAATACTTTTTTTTCTGATCTGAGTTATGGTGTTAGAGATAGGCACATGGGGGTCTCACCAGCTTTGATATCCTATGTAAAGTACCACCATGTGTTCATTAGTTCTCATACCCTTCTCTAAATCATTAGTCTACAAGAAGAAACATAGAATGGAGAAAAAACTTCATGCTGTTTTCTGACAGGTTTAATTTTAGCTTCAGCACCTGCAGTTCTTTCAGAATTTTCCTACATTAAAACTGTAAAGCTTTAAATAAGTTTGTAGGAAACGGCTCCTCAGAATCTTAAATGGCTCTACTCTGGACAGCCATCAAATTGTTTCACTTTGTGAGCACAACTCTCCCCAGCTGTAGGTAGCTTGTATCCAATAACTTCCTCAAGCAAAACAAACAGGCAAAATGAGTTATTTCCTAGGCAAATAAATGGTTTAAGTCTATCTCCTTATTCCACCTCATTTGTGGCTATTTGTTGCATAATGAAATTTCCTATCAAAAATAGTTTTGTTTTCACACAGTGAAAAATGGGAATATCATTCCACCCAAGTGAGAGACTTCCAGTTTGATTTCAAAATCAACATAGACCTTGGAATATCCTAGGTGAAACAGAGGTTGAGCTTCATGCTCAAGTTTTGCCTTACACAATCATAGACACTGGCTAACCTCTCCCTCTTTTTGCTTCAAAGGTAATCAAGGAAGAGACAGAAGCAATCTCTGGACTGAAGAAAGAGTAGTTACAAAGAATCTACTGAAAAGTGTAACAGTTCAAAGCTATGATATAGGAAATTTGCTGGAAGCGCAAGTGTTAGGTGGAAGTTTGTGATGCTAAAGGAGGCTGTGGAAGGGTGAAGATGTCAGATAGCACCTTCAGTTTTTCCCCAGGAGCAGGAGGATGAAAGCTGCGGTGGCTCTTTGTCGATGTGGGAATGACACCAGTTCCCTTCTGTCTGCAAAAGCAAGTCATACACGAGCACAGTGGAAACAGCGGGTTAATTACTCTGTTCCAAAATGCAGGGCTGTCAAACACAGACCCCCAAATAGCATGTCGTGGTTTGAGCTGGCTCAAGCGCCAGGCTCCCAGAAAATCTGTTATTTTTATAAGGGGAAATAGGATTATATTGAGGAAAACTGGAAATTTGCAAGGCAAAACAGGCACACGCTCAAGCAATTACAGTATAAAGAAAGTTTTATTACTAACAGAATTAAAGGTAAAAAGAAATAATAAGAAGTTAAAGCTAAACTCCTCTCTCTTCCAGCACACCCTCTCATTTATCCAACTCGCACAAAGGATAGCAAAACATGGCAGTGGTCAGTTTTACAGTTCTTAAAAAAAGTGTCTCAAATATTTAGGGGAAAAGAGAGATTTTTTCTCTGCTCTACATGTGGTTTCCACACTGCCACTAGCACAGACCTGCCTGGAAATCTGCCGCGGAAAAAATATCTCTCCCATGAATCTTGCAGTCTTCCCACAACTGCCAGCATGGGCCACACATGGGGTGTTTCTTTTTTAAGGATAAGCAAATTCCAGCCTGAAAAGCAATGACTCTCTTCTTCACAAAATCTCTAAAATTTTCTTACAGCTTCTAGGTGACCTGGACGGGCCACCTTTCTTTTTCTGCATGCTGCACACAGAATTCTCATCCCCCCATGTCTTTTTAAATGGATTAACGAGGAAAGAACAGTTTGTGATATTACAGTTTTTACCACTGCCTGGAGAAAGCATTTTTAAGCTTTGCGCTGGACATGCTTCGCCCTCTTTTCCCACCACAATCTTCAGCTCCGTCTCACACGACTTACTTTTTCTTTCTCTCTGACCTTGAAGTTGCCATGATTTTCTTCAGGCTTTATGTTGGAAAAAAAGCCTCTTTCTCTTAATGCTGCTAGCTGCATGATGTCCTCCTCAGCTCAACTCAGGCTGGGTTGGTTGAAGAAAACTCTATTGGCTCCCGCTGGATCTGTGCCGGACCATGTGAGGAAGGGGGAGGGGGAAGCCCGCCAGTCTTCAAAAAACCATGCCGGATGGTCTCGGCTGTGCAGCAGCTTATGGCTGCTTCTTAGCTGTCCACGGCTCTGAGATGGCTCTCCCGCAGTGACCCGGGGGGGCCCATGCCCCGGGGCTGGGGGAAGGGGGAGGCCCCGCTGCAAGAGATGGAGCCTGGGGCCCATTCCTTGCCCTTCCCTGTGTGAGGGCGGAAAACAAATGGGACTTCCCGCACTTGTGCCGCCTGTAAATATTTGAGATCGGGAGAAGAAATTGGTCTAAAAGACTGTCCATCAACTACATTCCAACCCACTACAAGCCCTATGATTTGATTTGTGGCCCCTTATATTCCCTTACTACCCCCTCCCAGAGTTTTCCTTTTTAATGCGCTCATTCTTTCCTAAAGAAATATCCACCCTACTTGATTTTTTCTCCATTGGTTCTTGTTTTGGGATAGTTCTTTGGCATTCTGATATTTTGTCCATATCTGCTCCCTGAAAATTTCCTGATATTTCCCTTCAAATGTCTATAAAGTTTGTCTGTACCTCACATAACTCTCCTAAACAACGTGTACAATCCATTTATTCTTTATGGTAAGTAACTTTTTTATTGCCTCATACTGGGGATTTTTACACACAGCAGTTTTCATATGTCATGCCCAGTAGTTTCTCACATCCTACTCAGCTGGTTTAGCTTTAGGCCAGGGTCTGGTCAGTGACCTATGCATCTGTCCCCAGCCTTAACACAGGGGTTGAAAAATATTTAACAAATCCACATTCTAAAGAAAAACTTGAAAGAAAAAAGCATTTTTTTTTCCTGGAGTGTGGACTTAGTATACTTTGTATTGTCTTGGCTGAGCTGTCAGGCATACACTGTGTTGCTTTAAATCTGTGTAGTTTTGGTAGTTGTGGGCAAGGATAATTTTTATGTACTGAATAAATTTGTTTAATTAACTTAATAAAACAATTTTTTTTAAACAATTGTTTTACCAATTGAAACACATCTTTTCATAACACAGTACCAAAGGGTAAGAAGTGAAAAAATATAAGTTTGGATTTGGGAAGCAGCACGACTTGAAAGACACCAGCAAACTGTGAAGGATGAAGCTATGAATACAAGAGAAAGGACTTTCCTGTCCCACTCTGCCCCACCCTGCCCCACCAGTCCCTTTCCTATCCTTCCCTGCTGTTTGACAAGGGCCTTGTAAGGTCCCAGGATATTTTCCAGGCAAAATATGTGCCTTCAGTTCCAGAATGTGCAAGGAGTGTTTCTGAATGTAATAGAATAAAGAAAATGTGAAGTCACCACTTTTGATATGGGGAATAGTGAGAACAAATTATTTGAAAGAGTTAATGGGGATCATTATGTAACACTGGCTGTAAAAAGGAAGAGAGATAAAAACAGGGTAAAATCAGCCTTACTTTGAGTAGCAAACAGCTACTAAAAAGCCTTTAAAGAACAAACAGAACACACACATAAAAAGAATCTCATTTGCATTACCTAGGGTTCCTCAGTGAGGGAATTACAAACTCAGGGACATAGATGGGGAAATAGTTAAGGAGATGAATAAATTTTTTTGGCTGTTATCTGAACCTGAAAGTTCAAAAAAATCCCAAGCTTCTTCTCAGTAACGCTGTGTGGGTAAGGATTAAATTATACATGTGATTCACTGCCCAATAAAAAACCTGGCAGAGATGGAGAACTTGAAAATCCCTTTTTGCTCTGGATGGCAACTTTTCTTTATAATAATGAACCATTCATCTTCAAGTAATTGAAACAGGAAGCAGGTGAAATAGTGTCCTGTTGTTTTGCTAGATTATCTCAACTAGCACTTAAATGTTATTTTGCTCCCTTGGATCACAATATCAAACTTCAAATTGCGTAATATGATTCCCCAGTCATCCTTTGGCAATGCAGAACACTTTGAGAGCCAAAGCTTAACCTGGATAGAATTTTGGACTTATGGCAAGATATGTAAATGGATTTTACAAGTCTTAAATTTGTTAGAAAATGCACTACCTGAGTGCATGTTAAAATCATTCAAACTGTCTTGAAAGACTAAACCAAATAACACATGCAGAATTGTCATTATACATATTCTTAGTCTTTCCCCAATTTTTAAGTCACAGGAAGTGATTTCATACAGACAAACATATTCATAGCAAAGATGCAGATTTTTCATATTGTGACATAAAGTGAAGATAAGGCATCTTTGTGAAGGGAGGCTGGGTGATAATCTGTACGTATTCGAGTAGTCTGAAAGCAGCTATGAAGAGGGAAAAGGAAGGAAATAAGGACAGAACAGCAAAGGAAAACACCCTCAAAATATTTTCTTGATAGAAGCTCAGTTCAGAAAGAGTTGAATAAAATGGGGTCCTTTGATAATCATAGCAGCCTAAGTGAAGAACTAGAGACATCTAATCTGCAAAAGACTTTGTGAGGTCATTAATTCCATATTTCCTTCAAGCATTTAAACCTAGAAATTAAGAAAATACTCAGACTGAAATAGCAACTTGGGTTCTGAATTGACATAAATATACTTGTGAATGAACTTTGGACTTTCTCATGTGGGATCAGTGAGTTTCTGCTAGTGCTATGAAAAACAGGCTAAGGAGGACAGGGCTTTATAGAAGTTATGATTAATTGGTTTGTTAACTGTGTCATATTAAGGCTGTATCAGTAACTTAAGTCCCTACTTAAGTACTGCAGAGTTCATTTCTCAGTTAAGGTTATATCGGAAAACTCTCTTCCTACACCTCTCAAATGAGTGAAAAACAGAATGGGGATTGTGAGGACAAAATGCTTTCCACTCGAAGTAAAGATCAGATTTATGACAGCATGAGGAACATGAACATATGTAAGTCTATGGGACCTGATAAGATGCATCCCAGAGTCCTGAGGGAGTTGGCTGATGTAGTTGCCAAGCCAGTCTCCGTGATATTTGAAAAATCGTGGTGATCAGGTAAAGTCCCAGGTGACTGGAAAAGGGAAACATTGTACCTACCTTAAAGAAGGGTAGAAAGGAGGACCCTGGGAAAAACTGACCTGTCACCCTCACCTCTGTGCCTGGGAAGATCATGGAACAGATCTTCCTAGGAGCTGTGCTAAGGCACAGGGAAAAAAAGGGAGGTGATTTGGGACAGCCAGCAATGCTTCACCAAGGGCAAGTCCTGCCTGACCAATCTAGTGGGTATCTACAAGAGAGTGACAACATCAGTGAATAACGAAAGGGCTACAGATGTCATTTATCTGGGCTTCTGTAAAGCCTCATCCTCCATAATATCCCTCTCTCTAAATTGGAGAGAGATGGATTCAATGGGTGTACTGTTAGGTGGGTAAGGAATTGGTTGGGTAGTTGCATCCAGAGGGTAGTGATCAATGGCTCAGAGTCCTGACAGACATCAGAGAGCAACCTGGTCTAGTGGAAGGTGTCCCTACCCACAGCAGAGGGGTTGGAACTCAATGATCCTTAAGGTCCCTTTCCGCCCAAGTGACTCTATGATTCCATGATTTTGTGATTATATGATCTATCCTTAACATGACAGCATATAATCCAAACAAAAGGGTGGATGATTTGCTATATTTGTTCTCTGCACCCCTGTGTAGGTAGAGGCAAAACTTTAACCTGGCCTCTAGACAGCAAAATATTTTTGTGAATTTTATAGAGATTTTGTGGGGGTTTCACTACAAGGTTAAGAAACCTCAGATGCTTACAGAAAAATATCTACGCATGCACTGTGTCCAAGTTTCCATATTTATCTGTGGACATGCAGGACTTGAACAAACTGCTGAAAACTCAGGTATTGAGTGTTATTTTATATATCAAATTGGTACTAGCTGCCGCAGTAAATAAAAAGGCTGCAAGGTCTTTTGAGGTCTTGATGCATATCTGCCAAAGTCCTGTAGATAATTCAAATACTTTGGTAAGTGTTATTAGGTATCTATGCACAGACAACTCACTCAAACCGTTGATAATATTGAAATCTCTACCACTCTGACAAATTTAGTCTGACTTGTTACAGATTTAAAATACATGTTGGCTAACAAGATAAACAGGGACGCATGTGATTACAGACAGTGAATCCCCCAGGGGAGCACGCTGAAAAATAAATGCATAGCTGGTGGAAGAATGAGCTTCGTGAAACTGTAAAACAATTTATCAAGAACAATGTTATTAATATTCTTTTCAGTTCATGTGTATCTGCTGCACAATAACTTTAAAGAACAGATCCTCTCAAAGTAATTTCCAGCAAAACACACCAGTCCACCCCTGTAATCTGATGATGGTAAGAGGAAAGAGCATGGGGGAAAACTTGATTGCAAAAGTCAATAGTAATATCTGTTTATTAGTTTTTTGTTGTTTTGCAGAGTGCACAGGAGAAGTGTACTAATATATTTATATATTTTTGTAACACTGTTATGGCAGGCAACCTGAGAACCATGAAGTCGTGGAGAGCTGTTCTAGGAAGAGCTGTTAGGGGGTGTGTGGCAAAATGCAGGAACTTTGGTCAAAAAGAGATAATGGACATGCTTTAATATGCAAATATGTTTCTGAAAGACATGAAACTTTCATATAGCATATTAATGACTTGGAAGGTGAAATAAAACTTTCTTTGAGAGGTGTGTGACTTCCCTCTAATTCAAAAAGTCAGAGATGCAGTACTGAAAGATACAATATCCTATTATGAACTTCTGGCACACTGAAATAGGAGTAATCACTGTTCCAAACAGCTTACAGACTAACCAAGATATTAAGTATTTTCTGACAGCTTAATGTAAACAACTTGAATCAAGATATGTTTTCACTAACAACTATGTCAAGCTCAAGACCTAACTATTTTGCAATGAAAAGACATGAAAGAATATCAGAGGATAGAAAGGTATGAAGGCTGAATGGAAATGAATGTGCAGAGCTCATAGTCCTTCTCAGGAGGGCAAGAGTAGATGGGGACATTGCTTATGTGTTTCTCTTTGCTCTACAGTGGAATAAGATTGTGTCAATCTGTTCATCAGTGAAGACATTTAATTTGTCACGAATGAAACTGCCATGATTTTAGCTTTCTCTTCTAAGTGTGATCCAGTGGTATTGTAGTAACTTTTCTTCTAGTACAAGGCACAGAGCAAACCCTGTTTCTAATTCATGTTTCACCTTGCTGATCTCAAAGCATTTTGAGACAAAGGAAAAGAAGTAAAATATTAGAGAGTAAAAGTTTCATCATCCCTACCTCTTATCTGTCTTCTTTCTATGTAAAATTAGTGTCTGTAGCTGAAATTATGGTTCTCCACAGTATGTGTGGATGACCATATTGTCCTTCCCAGCTCAGTTGGTCAGAGCACAGTGCTGATAACACCAAGCTCATGGGTTCGATCCCTGTATGGGCCATTCATTTAGGACCCTTCCGGGTCCCTTCCGACTCAGCCTGTTCTGTGATTCTGTGATTTGTGTATATGTCAAGCACTGCACTGGAGAAAACTTTTATTACTTTGTGCTGCTTCGGTAAGAGTTGAGTCTTATTTAGTTTTTCCATTTTTCTTCTCTGTGCCAGTGTCAGCAGAAACACTGAAACCCTCCTGGCTGATCAACATGTTTATTTAACTTGTTTCCAAATAATTTGTTTTAAATAGAAAATTAACACGAAGTAAAGGAAAACAGAATACAAGTTACTGCATCTACCTTAAGTTATTACTGGAAAAAATACTACTGCGGCATAAATTACTGTTTTTTCTTCCCTGCATAGAGATTCACTTTGTCCCCATATGCTTTTGAGCTCCATCAAGTTACTAAAATCTTTTTGCTTTATAGTTTAATTGCTACAAAAAATAGCACAGTAGCATGAGAAACTAACATCTGTGCTGAAGATGAATGCACAAACACATAAATTTATGAAAACATTAATTTTCTCCTTACTTTCTGGAAAATGTTGAATGAGGAAAAATTTGATCCTTGGGATCCCAGAATGACTGGAACTGGGCAAAAGGGGTACAAAGAGTCCACAGTGTTGGTTTTCTTTAAAACACCCTTCACAACTGCCATAAGTAATAGAACTTGAACCTGGTGACTTCACTCATATGCTCAAAATTAAGGGAGCATGTGGAATTTGGAACAATAGTTTATTTGGGAGAAATTTTGGAAGTGAGAGGAAATCTACAAGCTAAGAGGATGGATGTTGCAACTGAATATTAAGATGTTCTTGGGTGTAACTCTTGACATTAGCCTAGCCTCATGAGGCACAGAGGAAGAAACAGCAAGAAGTTAGTATGGGCTCATGGAAATGTGATGGCATTTTTAAATGAAGCAGCAGGACCAGCACCAGCAACCAGTTTTAGGAGGAGAACAAGGGCCTGAAAAAACTACTCACACAAGAATTTTCACACTTCTAGAAAAAAAAAATGCAAGACTAGAACTGTAAACCTGCAGGATTCCCAGGTTAAGATGGAAGCTATAGTTAAAATCAAGTGTTTTTTCATTTTCGTATTTTTTTATGTTGATAACTGAGATTTTGTTAGAAGCACTCGATTCTATAATCCTAAATTTAATAATAAATTAATAAAATTAATAAACTAATAAAAATTAAGGAGATACCACTTTCTAAAATAGTATTATATCTATGAAAACAATTTGAAAGAGGAGTTTAGATCCTCTCCCAGGACCTTAGAAAATATTAAAATTGTTTGTAATGAAAGCAGTTCCTTACTGTCAAGAGGAGTGCAATACATATAGCCAGCAGTAGACTGAAGGATACAGGCCTGTAAGAAAGGAATACTACAGCACTGAGTGTCTAGTCCTAAATCAAATTAATGAAATACCATATCTTTCAGAGGTTTCACTTATTTTCACGTATGAAAAAGTAGTCTTTTCTTTAAATTAATTTTTTTATGTTGTTATTGGCTGGTTAGGTCTGCCCTTTTTTCCAATCTGCCCTGGTAATTTACACCAAAAGAATTAGAAGGGAATCTAGGAACGGCACTTCCTGGCCAAACCCTCACTGTATCTCAGTAACACACAGCATTAAGCTGGCTGCTAGAACATTTGGCCCTTCTACCCAAAATTGCAAGATGATATCAAGAATTGTAACACCGAGAGGGAAAAACACTAGCCAGTACAAACACCAGTTATGAAAAAAGTGTAAGATTGCATTGTACATTGTGTCAACATGACACATAGAATCACAGAATATCCTGTGTTGAAAGGGACCCGCAAGGATCATCAAAGTCCAACTCCTGGCCCTGCACAGAACATCCCCAAGAGTCACACCACGTGCCTGAGAGCATTGTCCAAACACTTCTTGAACTCTGTCAGGCTTGATGCTGTGACCACTTCCCTGGGGAGCCTCTTCCAGTACCTGAACACCCTCTGGGGGAAGAACTTTTATCTGATATCCAACCTAAACCTCTCCTGACACAACTTCAGGCCATTCCCTCTCCTGACATAGCTTCAGGCCATTCCCTCAGGTCCTGTCACTGGTCACCAGAGAGGACATCAGGGCCTGCCCCTCCACTTCTTCTCATGAAGAAGTATCCAAATGTGGAAGTATCCAAATAAAAATGTATCCAAAATGTTGCTTCATTCCCATAAAAACAAACAAACAAACAAACAAACAAACAAAAAACAAAACAAAACCCCAACCAGGATATAAAACGTATCCAATCTTACATAATCCTTTACAACTAGAGTAGTTTAATTTTCTTCATTTTCAGGTGAGAAGCTGACAAGGTTGCTGCTGCTCTCCTGTTGATCCTGGTAGCTTTGGCAGCTATTAACAGAAGGGCAACTCTTTGATCCTAGGAGACCCAGGAGATTGCTTCATATGAGCCACAAGGATCAATGCAATAAAAAGAATGGACTTACAATATTTTTAAGCCTTCTCTCTTTTCAACAATCAGTGGAGCACATCTGAAATTGAAAGAATCAGTACATGCTTCCTGTCTGGCTATATATGTGAGTGTCATCCTGTTGTAGTACCCCAGCTTGGGAGCAAGCTGGGGAATGATTTATAGAAGGTTTTTTCAAGTTGGTTCATGTNCATCATCCCACTGCCTACTTCCAATGTAAATGAGTAAACTATTTACAGGGTCTTTAAAACCAGCACACATTCTAGAAAATGGTCATTTTTCTTTTATTTGGCATGACCGAACTAAATACTTAGAATATTTATTAACATCTTTTTACCTGTTTAATTTTTATAGAAGTCCCTTACAAGTCAGAAAAATGTGCAAGAGCAGAATTGAATCCTATGTTAATCCATCAGTAGTCCAGTCACTAATGGGATCCCAGTGTGCTGTTAAGATCCCTTCACCAGACTAAAATTTATTTGGGTTCTGCAAGCTACAGTCATGAGTCAGTTTAAGATTTTTTCTTTGCTACAGCCCGATTTTTCTCTGTGTCCTTTTCAGAGACTTATAATTTGTTCCTGCAGCCGAATGAGTGCCTTGGCTGCAAAATATTCAATGAACAAAAAGAGCACATCTGTAGTAAGCCTCCAGGCACTGAAATATTTGGGTGGAGATAAGTCAGTTGTACATCTGAACAAGTAATTTCTGCCCTGGCACAGGGATTTGCCTTCCTTTGGACACTGAAAGGAGCTATATGACTTTTAACCTGGACTGAACTTTAAAGAGCTGCTGACGACTACTGGAAAACCTTACAAAACGTTAGACAGAAACAATTCTCCTTGTGTGTCTTATTGTCCCTTCAAATGTGTCATTAAACAGAACACTTCAATCTAAAATATATAACACAGAGTTTTCCAGTCAGAGAAGTAAAATGTCAGGCACTTAAATGAGGCATATGTAAACTCTACTAGGAAGTGATCATTGTTTTCATTTTTGTATAAGGTTCCAAAAAGTCTTTCCTTGCTGATTCAGCCAGCATTAAGTGAGATTTACAGCATAAAAATACAGCTTCATTGCCTCAAATCCCTCCTGTTTTATCCCAATACCTAGAAAAGCTTGGCAGCTCAAGCGCTGAGACCATTGTCTGCAAGGATGACTAATATCTATCCCGTTGTTTCATTGTTAATCTTCTTTGTTCTCTATAGTTCACTTTTTTTTTTGTATTTAGATCATAGAAACCTTGGGCCAAAGGTCATATTTCCATTCTGCATTTGTCTTGATTTAGGCATCTGAACCTCTATTGAAATTACAAAAAAATTACAATTCAAGTATGCAATAACCAGATGCAGAATATAAATATTTTCACTGAACAAAAGGTAGAATTAATTTGCTTCAAATATGTTGTGAACTTGCTGGCTTTTGTCAGTGTCTAAGCTCTACAGACAAGGCTTCCTTTATTTTAGCTCTCTATGTCTAAACATTACAGCTGCCTTCAGATCCAAGGGACTAGAATAGAAACCTAATGAGCTGTGCTCTATATTTTTCTTTCTTATGTTGAGGTGCTGATTTAGTCAGGTAAGAGGAATTTAGAAAAATGATACCATCAATGAGTGTGATACTTGTTCTTCAGTCATTTTATCTGATTATGCACCGGCACAGATCCCTTTTTTATTTCCTCCCTAAATGTAGATGAGTATTGTTTAAGCCCTGGCTCTTTTCCCACTGTGATTTGGGAACCCACCATAAAATGATGCCTGTGGGGTACACATATATCCCTTAAAAGGTTGAAATAAAAATTCAATAAAGTAGTTGCATAAAATAGACCTTCACCCATAGGAATTAAATGGTGCAGGATTGGCATAAAAAGTGGGGTTTAATATCATACGACAACTTCCTTAAAAAGACTCCAAAGCTATGTTTACATTTGAATTTCTCCCCATGGAAAGGCACTACTTTACTTCCTTTAAAGGCAATCGTAAATTTTCTGGCCTTGATATAAGACCTGTCACAGAATTTCTTTCCCACAGTAGAGTTACAGATATGGAGTTAGGTTAAAGTTGTTCTGAAAACTTTTGGAAGGAAACTTCAGGTAACATACCAATGGATTTTAAATGTAAAAAAAATTACGGACATTGGGTGTAATGGAACGTAGCATGAGACCTCATATGTTAATTCATTGCAAGACTTTTATCTAACACATATCTTGAGGTTCATTGCCTATTGCACTAAGATAGAAAAAAAGTACTCCTGTAGCAGCTTTAGAAGTTTAGAGCTTTGCAAATAAGGCACCGTCTACCTAAGAGGGTCATTTTAGCAATCCAGTTTTGTAAATATTTGCCTTAGCCAATAGATAGGTTGTGGTAAGTGTATTATGAACTATTAAGTAAGTGTAATTTGGAAAGAAGGAAAGCAATAAATTTTTTAAAGTTATATATTTTCATATAAAGATGTAGAACAATATACTATATTGTGCAACACAATATAGTATTGTTTGAAGTATACTGTGTGGTGAGATAATACAGGAGAAACATGTTGCCTAGACATGCTGGATTATTCATAGGATAGAAACTCTGGCATTTACATTAGCATTTAACTCTGTGAACTTGACATTCCTTGGTATGGAATACATACAAATACAGATGGCCTTAATACTGTAACATAGTACAGTGTGTTAGAATGAGCGATTCAGTAAAGTTAGCAAACATATTCTTTCAATTATATGGAAACGCAAAAAAAAAAAAAAAAAAAATTAAAAAAAATTGCAAGGAATTTGGCCCCTATTGAATTACATGATTGATACTCTTGCATAAATATATTTCAAAATTTGGGGCCCACTACAGCAGAAAATGTCCATGGCCTTCCAGGTCATTCAAACCCTGCTGGCTGCAGAGGAAGCCAAGGGTGTGGGAGGAGAGAAAGAAAGAATGTTAATGGTTAGAGGCTCTAAGGCTCTTCTTGAAGGGTACTCTGTTGAACTGGGGCCCTGGTTTTGGTTTGATACAGAGGGAAATGCAAAAACCTTAGATCAGGCAAATGACTTTTT
>VYZQ01010294.1:6597-18778 GCA_013400655.1 Mystacornis crossleyi
TTGAGCAGCATTATTTTCACAGATGCTTCCTTCAGACAAATCGTAACATATTGGTACCAAAGCTGCTTCTCCATCTCTGACTACTGAGATTAACAGCTGCAAAGTCTGCTGCTTGTACAAATACAGAGGCTGCTGTTCCACAAAAGACTTTCTCCTCGAAAACTCCAGTTCCTATTTCTCCAGAGAAACTTACAGCAGGATGAAGCAAGCCATTTGTGAGGATATTAAAATTTCCTTGCTTAAACAGTTGCAACACAGACAAGTGAACTCAATTACTCTGTACAGCTTTGTACCCTGCATTTCCCATCCCGAGGGTTTGACTGGCACATGCTGTACAAAAGGTAATTATATATTGGTAAAACAAAGCCAACACGCATTAACTAAGTTCAACAAACTGCTTCATACGGCATCCTAGAGATGCTGACACAGACTATTCACAGGCTAGAACATGGATCACATCTTCAGAGTCTAAAAAAAGGTAGTTTCCAAGTAAGTCTAATCTAGAAAATATCACTTCTTTTAAAGTTTGGGTTCTTTTATCTGAACACTCATTACTTGGAAATATTTCCTCAGCATAGAGACACCACACCAGTCTCGACACTGCTTTTAGGGGCCTGCCTCACAGCTCTCAAGTACAGTAGCTGCAATAAAGCAAGCACTTTTCTCTAAAGCACCTCTAACAGCTTGGCTGAAGCTTCTTAATTAAGCTCAAGACAGACACTGGGCTTGAAAATTTGCAGCCCAGGTGGTTAAGGTACACTGCAGTTGGGCCGCTGAGAACGGGCTCTTGTGACAGGACTCAAACTTAAGTGGTGCCATCCAATGTACCAGTGCCATGTGTACCAATAAGGAATTTACAAGCAGATGACCACTATGTAAATATAGAGCATTACCAACACCCTTCCTCCAGAGATAGCTTGTAAAATTACAGACCGTTACAGCGCTGAACTCCACAGTGAACATGAAGGAAAAATAGGCCAGTTTTCATACTTTGAGAAGAAGTAAAGTAAGTATCAATTGACATATTATGCCAACTGATGGGTGGTAGTGCAAACAAATTCATTACATGGAGCTTACCAATAATTTTAACCAACATTGTAGGCATTGCCACCAAGCCTCAGACTGAACATTCAAATATTAAATTGCTGTACCAGGATTTTTGACAGCAGCACACAGAGGGGCTGCAAACGTAAGCAAGATGTCTCCTCATACCACTTCAGCCAGCCCAGCTTCATTTCCCTGCATGGATTTCCAGTTACTCAGCACGAGAGCACACCCCTCTAACGCTTTTGGAATCGAGTTACTGAAAAGACCTAACAGCAACCATTGCTTCACTCGCAGCTCCTTTTCCGAATGAAAACACAAAACTATGGATGCACTACGTTTGCCTTTCCTAAAGCCCAGCACTCCAAACACAGCATGTAAAGCTCTGTGCCTTGAACAACCACTTAACTCCAAAAGGTGTTTCCTATGCACGGCTGCAATATCCAGATTGGACCCCCAAGCGATCCAGAGGGGTAAGTTCAGTGCTTAGGAGCAGATGGGAGGAAACAGCAATGAGGGAGACTCGACAATACACATCATCTCCTTGACCCTCAGAACCAAAGAAAGCCACGCCTGATGTCCACAGCCCATAAGGCATAACAACCTAATGCTGCCCCAAACCAGTAATAACTATGGGAAGTGGCTGCAGTGCCTCTCAAGTCCAC
Source organism: Mystacornis crossleyi (assembly GCA_013400655.1). Taxonomy (NCBI): domain Eukaryota; kingdom Metazoa; phylum Chordata; class Aves; order Passeriformes; family Timaliidae; genus Mystacornis; species Mystacornis crossleyi. The sequence goes on from VYZQ01010294.1 coordinate 8,307, forward strand.
TGGGAAGCTGCCCTCTGTCCTGAAGCTTACTCTGCAGCCCTTTTTTCACGGGAACTGGCAAACTTGTCATGGAATGATCAGCCGGTTCCCTCTAGTTAACTTGCACAATATCATTAGTGCTAGAGTCAGACACTGAGTTAGAAAACAGATAAACCAAGATTCTTCATCCAATCGAACATTTTTTTTCTGCAGCAGGAATCACTACGAACATAGAAGAAAACAAAAATTACGGCAAGGATTTCAACAGGAAAAGGATAAAAACAAACCAAAAAACCCCCACCAACACCAAAGTGCTATTATTTGAAGTCTCCAAGTTCTACCATCACCAGTCACGGTCCTGTTAGATACTCTGGGCTAAGGAGGGCATGTGGCTGGATATGAACAGCACCTGTACTTCCACCATTCAGGAAGAACTAAAAATCTAACAACACAACGGCTACAGATGCCTACAATAAAGTGAAACTAAACTGATAAAAAGGGAAATTAATTCAGCTCGGTTTCCCCAATAAGACAGTCCCTCTTATCTTTGATGAATGTGTCCCAGGATGTGCCAAAGTGCACAGCACCACGACCCTTGATCCCTGCTTGACAGAAGTCATCACTCAAGGCTCAAGATATTTTGCTACCCCAGTATGTGTAACAGACTGCTCCAACCCCCCAGAACACAGCCCACCAACTGCTGAACTCGTTGGTTTGGGAAGCACACACTGATGGCTCCCAGATCCTCAGACTCTCAACCTGACACTGAACTGACCACACTAAAATGACCACTCACATGAGGTTCCAGATGAAAGGCCTCCTAGCTTGCTGTCACCAAAGCAAGAGATCACATGCCAACATACAGCTGAAAAAACACCAGCATTTATCAGAATATGAACTATCCCAGGCAAGTTATTTCATAGAAAGTCAGAGGACAGGGAAAATTGAAGTCCCTCATGATTCTGAAGCCAAGTTCCACACTTTTTAAAAAGTGTATGTATCTCCATAAACACCACCGACACGTCAAAGGAAAGCATGCTCTCTGTTCCTGGCATCTAGATGGCCAACAGCACTGATTCGAACACAAGAGCTTCCACGGAAGAAGGCATGCACTTCAAAGGCCACAAAATCCTCATTAAAAGACTCCAGGACAGCTTCAGCCTCCCTGGCCCTCACTAGACTCCCCAAACCTGTAGAGCTGCAGTCGCTTCTTTCAGAGTGGCTGCCTGGGCTTCAGTTGCAGAGGCAGTGCATCAGTGAATTCCTCAAGCTGGAAACCATCTCTGAAACACAACGTACTGGGAAGCAAACGTGAGATCTACGCAGCAAACTCAACCAGACAATGTCTTGGGGTTTTCTTTTCGGTTTTTTTGGTGGGTTGTTTCAAGGAGTTATTTTTTGAAGCCCTGCAGAGACTGGGAGCTAACAGTGTGGTCAATTGCATTTATTGTTCTGCTTCTAAAAGCATTAACCATAGACATGAAAAATGTCTTAGCTACCCCTTTGAACAAGAAGGCTTTTCAGGGCAACGGGCACAATTCCTCTCAAAGGTTTGAGAAACAGGTGGTTTCACTAAATCACGATCAATTTCTCCATTTGTTTATGGTTTTTAACAGTCTGTAGCTACTGCAAATTTTTGTTTCCTTCCTAATTCAGTTTCAGTCCTATATACTGCAGTCTTCGTTAGTCAAGAACGACAATCTCGCTTTACAATAGTTTTCTGCAGAGGAGCTATTTTAAGTTAATGACCATGCCCATTCTCCCACTGAAGTGTTTTTTCAGTCATGGACTTAGCACTCAACAATTTTTTTTATGGCACTTTGTTTCACATTATGCTCAGCAGCCCATGCAACACATGACATTCTGTAACCAAACAGCCAATGGCCATTGGCAGACTTCCCCACCCCTCCCTTTCTCAATATTGTGGGAATAAATAGCCTTATTTGCACAAAGAACCCTCTGCAACCTGCAAAATCAAGTTAACCCCCTTAATAATCAGTGTCAAGCAGATTTACTCCAACTCTCATTACACTCAATTCATTGCTGGCCAGAGTCACACAGGTACAGCAGCCTTTTTGCCAGAAATACATATTGAAACACAGACTGAGGATTATCAACCGGCCAAGAGACCACAGGGTGACACTCTGGATAAATGTTCTTACCCAGTAAAACTACAAAAGGAAAGGAGACTTAGAATTCAGAGCAATCCCTCAGCTACTTTAGAAACAGCATCAGTAGAATGCAGGATCAGTGGATGCCACATTTTCATCAGCATAGGAGCACTTCTGAAATACTCTAAAAAAAACTGTAACTTCATCTGAAAAAAAGGATTTTACATTTAAATGGTTCACCTTCATTCTTCTTTGATTGGGTCTTGGACTACTTCTAACATTTTCATGTGACAGCTTTATTTCAAGTTAGGTTAATGCTCGTGGCCCTCTAAACAAACTATTTGGTCACCAACTTGTGATCCCCGTGACTCCTGATAAACTCACAGCTGTTGGGCTGAATATTTATACATGAAACAACTGATGTATTTCCATCTGGTCTTTATGACACGGGGAGGACTATATAAAATGGCAAATCACTACTGCTTCCAAACAAAACTCGGGGAAGAGGAAAGGGAAACTGCTGAGCTGGACTGCCCTTGACCCATGACAAACAGACAACTCAGCTGTCACTTATGTTTTGGTCATTTGAGTAGCTGCAGAAAGTCTGTCTGAAATGAGACACCCTATTCAGCTGAAGCTCAATCTAGTCCATGGATTTTTTTCCCTTCCTGGAAAGAAATTTGGCTTGAGAAGGGGGAAGGGAGAAGGCAAGAGTATAAAGCAAATTCCCAAGAGAACAGTAAGCACATTTCCATGGATAAGATTGACTTACCAGCTGGAAAACCTAAGTTTGGATGAGGCAGCTCCAGGAGTCAAAGCTTAGATGCAGGTTTTAAATATGCTCATTCTTCTTTTACATAGGGTAGCTGAACACAGATACAAAATCTGCTTCATTCCAGAGTGCAAGAGGGGGCAGGGGGAGAAAATAAAATCCTTGTTTTGCCAGATGGCTTACACTGGGACCACAGGAGGATTCAGGAAGGCCAAGGTTAGAAAATAAAGCAAAAAATTACATTGGCAATGACTGATACACGGTTTTGTTGGAGGGGGGAGGAATGAGAATATTTCCTGAACAGGTAAAAAGCAAGAACAATTACCATTCCCACACAGGAACAAGAGAAACAAAAGATACCATTTCCCTGAATATTATTGCCGGAGAAGATAAGGACAGAAGTCAAAGGTACAGTGGAAAATAGTTCTCTACATCATCAACCAACTCATTCTTTCCATTCTAAATTCCAATGCCAACTTCCTCAGATTTCATGCCCCTCTTAAGTGACAAATTATACTTAAAACCTCGCTACACTCACAGCCTGCTGCTTTTTAACTGCAGTCATCCCTACCAGCTTAGCTAGCGCTTATCAGTTGCGTCATTACCTGGTAGTTATCAGCTCTTTATTCAACGCTCCTTCAAACTTTACTCGGTTACCCAAACCATGTGGTTTGTTGCAGAAAGTTATCAAAACCAGAAGTTGAGCAATACACAGTTTTGGACGAGGACAGCAGCACCATCACACATCACAAGCACACTTCAGAAATTCGGTATTCTCTCCGAAGCTGCCACATTAGAGGCCACAACTGTTTTCTGACAGAGGTCAAACCGCTGCAGAAGTGCAGCAAAGCAAACCCTCCGCTGAACAACTCAGAACACAAAGCAGCAATCCGCAGTAATAGTAAATAACAGAGCCTTCCCCGGAAGAATTTTGGGAATTATTTTGCTGGTGTTAAAAGTACAGCCAGCTGCTTTAGCAGCTGATCCTGGCTTACTTCCCTGGGTCAGCCCAACCTAATCTAAAGCTACTTAACCTTTTTGTACAAAACTGAACCATTTCTTTGCTTCACCATTTGACATAATCACTGTTTGCACTAGTGTTAGTTTTCCTCTGTGAAAAGATTTTTCCAAATCGGTTTATCACCCATTTCCAATTCATAACCCTATCACTCAATCGGTTTAGAATCCAAGGACACCTTCTCCCAGAGGCCAACAAATAACGGATTTTTACAGTCCAGGTTTATCAAGCAGAAGCCATTTATAGCCTGGGTACATTGGGAGTTTTCACAAAATCTCTACATGTGGAGCAGCAAGACTCTAAAGTTTTTCTCACTCTTGTTCAACTCCACACTTCAGACCAATTCAGCCACGTATCTTAGAAAACTGACCCAGAAAAGTTTCTGGAGCACTTAGTCACCTACCCACTAACTAGGCCACAGATGGTGGTTTGGGAGAGATGTCTCTCCAGTTCCAAAAAATTCTTTCCAACATTTAAATTATGGTCACAAAGTTTTACAAAGATGACATGTGTACATTCACAATTTATTACAAAATGCTAAAAAACCCCACAACAAATAGCAACAAAATGCTCAACCTTACAGGCTGCTGGTCTTACGCAGCTCAAAGTCTGAATGCATCCATAAAATGATTTCACATGTTCATGAAAGTCACACAAATATTTAATCTGTAAAGAAAACACAAACTGATACATGCCCACAGTAGGTAGCTTATTCAAGAAGATATTACTAATCTAAGACTACAAAGGGAAGCATTTTGGCAAAAAAAGCAGGCAAGAAATCCACAAACTTTAGTACAAGTATTAAACTGATACTTTCATGAACTAGCTACTCATGGCAATGGGACCTTTCAGAATCAATTCATTGTTTTAAACTTGCCTGGTCCTAAAACTCTGAAATGTCATGTACATCCTAAGAATTAACAACTGTTTGTGCTATTCCTCACCTTTGTCTTGTAAATGCTTTTCAACTCTCCAAGTTTTTTAGGAAAAAAAAATACTTAAGTCACCAATAAAAGCAGATTTCAGACTCTCCAACATCAATAAACCAAACCTCAATTCTGCTAGGTTTTCTGTGATTCACCCAACCTCGAGAAATAAGATTCCATACTGGATGGGAGGAAGAACACCACTTTTTTGGAACCACAGTCCCAAGATAAAAATCAAGCTATTCTTCCTATCTGAAGTGTTACCCACAGCTGGTCATGTTCAGTTGCACTGGAATGCTTGAAGGAAACCTGACCATCAAAGACAATCTGTGACAGATATTCAGGTGTAGAATGCACACAGTACACTGGGTGCTACAGCATTTAAATCTTCAGCAGCAACCTTGGGGCTCTTCACCATTTTTTCTTGGGTTCCTGAGGGTAAATTCGGAACCTCTCAGATATGTTCAGGCTTGTACCAAGGAATCAGCAAAAGAAATCCTACCATCACCTTAACTGGCTCACAGTTGCCATCAAGAGGCAAAACGTTTCAAATTCAAGCACCCTGTGTAATTCACCACCACCCCACCTGGCACAAATAACCTAAAATACATTTCTGCTTTTGAGTCTGCAGAAAGAAGCTCAAGCTGCGCATAAAGGAAGTAGAGAAAGCCACAGGAAGAAAAAAATAATCATGCTAAAACTAAACTTCAAGTCTTATTTTTGTATCAGACATTTCTGTTGTTTCTCCCTTTACAGCATACTCTTCCGGGCAAACCAAACGACTGACTAAGCCCCAAATCATGATAAATGCAAATAAAAAGCCTGCCCTCAAAGGCCATTCTGCATACTATCTCTACTTGCCTGCATCCAAAGGGGGCAATACTTACAAAAAAGAGGAAAAAAAAAAAAATCAATCACTTCTCAGACAGTATTTCTTACAGTAGGATATTTGTCAGAATGGACTGCTTCAAGAACTCTGTAACTCCAGTTTAGCCTCACTTATGACATTTTTAATTTAAGGAGGACTCGTAGACAGAGTCCAAATTAGCTATAACAAAACAAAGCGCGTTAACTCAGCATCTTGCATTTTTACATAGATAGATAACCTACATTTCCCAAATGAAAGCATACCATAGGCTGCTGAATAAAGATCAAGACAAACCAAAAATAGTTCTATGTTGGAAAATATTTGTTAGAATAGAAGTCTCATTTAAAAGAGGCAGATTTGAAAACAGACATGGTAACATTTTGCAACATTTAAGCAAAACCTGCTAACAGTTCAGAAATTGCCATTAACAGATGCATATTACATAAGCTCACACAGATTTGCAGATCCTTAAGATAATCAGCCTGGATTGCTGAAGCTTTTAATAGCAATATTTGGGGGTTATTGTTTGCATGTCATTAGTTTATCCCAGGACAGAAGCAGTCAAAATACATTCAGAGCGGGGTCACAAACTTGCCACCAACAGTCAGCAAAGGAGAAGCAAGCCACAGGATACCCTAAGGGAGGAAAATGCCCAAGGAAAACTGGGTTAACCCCATCAAGTGAATAGTTTTAAACTATCACGAGACTATGTTACTGGCCAAAACCAGACAAAACGCACATGGCTGTTGGTACTATCTTCCACTGAGCTCAGCAAAGCTGCTTCAGATTTGCCCCAGTTACGTACAAAGAGATTGGTATTCCTATTCCTATTCTTTTCAAATTCCACTGAACGGCGGCATTAAACTCAATTGCGTGATTGGGTTTTTCCATCCCGACCTCTCTGCTTTCTGCCACCAGCCCCAAATCTGCTATCAGAACCCACTATCTTCAGGCCCTGCTGCAATGAAACCAGAAACAGCTGAAACACGCAGATGAACGGATGATGGAGCACAGCTAAATCGAAACAATCTAACTCCTACCTCCTACAAGAGGTCTAATAAAGCTTTCTTTCCCACACTCTATCTTCCCAGAGCAGGGCAAGAGCAGCTCAGGGGAGACCGACAGAGAGGTTCTGTCAGGGACTGCTTGTTTATCAAAGGCAACAGATCAGAACCACTCTGCACTACGGCTCCAAACACAGCCTGAGATGGGGATGCTCTCAGAGTCTCCAAAGCTTCCTCTTCAGTTTAATCCCCCTGGTAACAGGCGAGGAGTCCTGCTGACCACCCTCAAAAAGCAGGAGGCTTGAAATGCAGCACAGCAATCCTGTCCTGAGAACAGCGACTCCGGAGAACTGCTGCCCAGAGACTGCCAAGAGCTGAACCAGGTGACTTCAGAGCCGTGGTCTGGGGCACACAGATCATGAAAAAAAAATGGCACCACCTACATTAAAACCCATTTACTCCGGTGTCATTGACACATCATTTTGAAAGCTCATAGATACTTTAGTTGCAAGGCCATCAAGTATATAACATTCTTTCTAGAGGATTTCTAGTGCATAGGCAGCATTCCCAAAGATTCTTCTTGGACCTAAAATGACAAATTCAAACTTAGCAGTTTGAGTGATTTAGAATGAACTGTGCTTGTCAAAACTGCTTACTGCTTTAGATACATATTAATGCTCACACAGCTTCTAGAAGGCTACGATATAACAACATAATACTACCAGTCCAGTGTTTATCACGCTGCCATTTCCTCTGCCAAAAAATCACCTGAGAGCACGTTAAATTATGTGTGAGCCAGGCAAATTATACCAGGGCTGCTTGGAATTCCCCAAGCAAATCTCGAAGCGCTTCAGGACAGTCAGGATCTGTGCACTGCACCTGCCGTCACCAGGGCAAACGACAAGCGGGATCAGGGTCAGAAGTGGGCCTAAGAACCAAATCTGAATTTGGGGCACTGCATTCCACCCATTACTTTAGTCTGACCTTTTAGAAGAAAAGATTTGCCAACAGCTGTGATGAACCTGCTGCATGGATCTCCTGTTGGGTTAAGAGGACAGCACAGCACAAAACATTATTAACACCAAGTTCATCCTCTGCAGCACGGAGTTCAGGGGTATTCTGCAGGCTGTGCCTGCAAGACAAGACACGAGCAAGCCCCCTCTGTCAAACAGGACCTCAAATGAGGCACAGATTCAATCCTCATCACCTCTCCCAGCTCTCCCAAAGGGAATGAGGGCAACCGAAACCATACACTGAGAAGTGTCAGTATGATAATTTGTAAATATACGGAGGAAGCTGGAAATAGAGTAGAAAGAAGGACATCTGTAGTATCTTGACCAAAAACATTCTAACGCTGTTTAAGGTTCAATATTCACCCTAAATGATTCTCAGAATGAGCTACAAGACAGTCCTCGGGAACATAAGCAGCTTCCACAAAAAACTTATGAAGGCAGCATAAAAGCTGAGTCTTGTTCATTTGGACAAGAATTTAAATAACAGATTTTAAAAGATATGCAGATGGTTCACGTTAGATAAAAGCCTTCAACTACTCCAAGAAATCAATTTTCAGCACGACAAATCCTGCTATTTAGAACACAAATTGTTCCAAGTGTACTGGACGAGTGTTTTTCCAAGTGTGGTGTACACACATCATGATCACGTTAAAACCATGGTATCATTATTTGAAGTTTTAAGAGTCAAAACTGGTAATTTCCTACCATCTGCTATTAAAAATTAACACCACCACCACCAACAAAAACAACAAAACCCACAAACACACGCTCAAGCAAGAGAAAGTCCTATGCCCAGCTGCAGGAACACTGCAAATTTACACAATATTTATTATCTTTCTTATAACTTAAATGTTACATCCGTTGTGTAGACTGACAAACTAAAGAGAAAAACACTCAACTTTTATTTCAACTCAACCATGATCTGAAAGAACCAATTAGTAATCTCAATAAAAGGTTGGTAATCTTGACAGGAAATGCATGACAGGAAGCATCAAGGCTGCCACTGCCTAGCTGCCAGTGCTTAGCACCAGCTCTGTCGTGTGCAGTATGGAGAACCTGGGTGTCAGGCAGAGCTGTGATGTTTAACAAGCGGCCGCATGAAACAAAACCAACAAAGACAAAATAAGAAAAAGAACACGTGGCCCAGAGGGGTACTGCTACCCAAAAGGGACTGAAAACTGCACTGCACCGAGCGCTGCATCCATGGAGACTACCACAGATCTATTACTGCTTGTTTTATTTATTACTCTGCCAGACAGCTCTCAGAGGACTCTGTACAGGATGTCTCCAGGGAGCTTTTATCAGGTGGGGTTTTTTTCCCTTTCAAAGAAAGATTATAGACCTGCTACTTTTCCTCGGCCCTCAAAAGTTTTGTTATGAAGCTAAGTGTTTTAAACCGCAACAGCCCCAAACAAATCTCATTTAAGAGATTTAATTCTGCACCTCTCAAACTCGCACAAACTGACAAATAAGAGCCTGTTTATTTCCGTAAGAAACGCTGCATTTTCAGAATGTACTTATCCGATTATATTTATTGCCTCACAACCAGCCAGTTACAAATTGAACCGCAGCCATCTCCAAAAGTGATATCCCTTTGAGGTAAGATTATTTTCCTAAGTAGAGGTCTCCTAACAGCTGCAGCTCCAGAACGTACTTCAAAAGCTCCCTTCTCTCTTTCAGGGTCACCTTTGTCAAGTCTGAGGGAGCCTGACCACTGTTTATACTCCTGCAGGTAATTAGCCTGGCTCCTTTCCCATGTCATTTATCAAGTTGTCAATTGTATCAATTACAGCACAAACACTCGAGAATATGGCTGGGTTTTCATCCTTAGCTAACGGAGAAACTTTCACACCAGAGACTTGAAGCCAGTAAGTATCAGTAATTTGTTCTGCCCTATGATATAGAAAGCCAGCAAAAATTTAGACTTTACTGCACAAAATGTCAAGTTCCCTGCACGTGCACACTTGGAAATTCAGCATCCTGAAAATGCCATAAGCCCACTGTACACTTACAGCTCTGCAGATTTTACTTTCAGTGTTTTGGAATTCGTGGAGCCGAAAACAGAAGAGATTATAATAAGGACAGCATGATGCTGACAGATTGTCACATACCTTGATTAATCGACATGTGTGACAAGAAGCACCTGGCCCAGAAGGGGTCACAAGCAGGAGGCACACTGCTGCTGCAGCCACACACAGCTGCGCTCCCAAACCAGAAACGCAGCACCAACACCCACGTGAGGCACAGGGTAGGCACGGCAGCCGTGCCCACCGCATTACACTTGGGCTTGATCTTCCACTAGAAGTTTCAGAAAACGTATTTTTAAATAATCAGAACTAAACCACTGTCAGAGCTTTCAAAGAATGCGTATTTGTTTCAGGATGTTGACTGTTTCTCCAGAACTAACAGAATGTGATCGTTTTCCAACAGCACTTGACAGATGGATTCCAGGTCCACACTCGGCTTCCTCTCACTGCACAAAGGTCTAGATCTGGTTTTCCATTTTGCTTTAATGTAGCTACACGATTGGGCATCAGAGCCAGCATCTTTGCAGTCAGGACTCCTAGTGAGCTATTTGCAACCAGCTTTTTAAAAAGAAAGAAAAAAAAAAAAGAAGAGACTACAGGATGCCACAGTTATGTGACACAAGACCTTTTTTGGCGGTCAGACTCGAATGTGCAACTTCTGAAACATTCTCAGCTCAGCCAGTCCAGAAAGAAAAGAGAATTTTAAGAATTATACACTGACCTCAGCAAGCTGATATTTATCATGGTGAGTCTG